>BEGY01000001.1:1214931-1228472 GCA_002335675.1 Chlamydomonas eustigma | reverse complement strand
CAGCTGAATGGAGTTGGGACAGCAACCTGTTCTGTGGTGAGCTGACGTGCATGAAAAAGAAAATTTCAGGACTAAATTTCAAGCTTGGTGTTAAATATTTTTGACTCACGACAAAGAACGGCAGTAAGACAAAAGAAGTTCCAAGACATGATGGTCTCTATTGTAGAGAACAGCGACATGTATCGGATTACGACCCTGTTCAAGCCTGCATTTTATGAGGCCAGGCTCTTGCTCAACGATAGATTTTACTAACTGTACGTTCCCATCACAGATAGCAAGGTACAAGGTGCGCTTGATCTCTTTCTTCTTTTCAGACGATAAAATTATCCCCATGACATCTACAAAATGTATATGCGCCTCGTTGTCGGTAACGATCTGATGACTCAACACAATTCGTGTACGACAATGATGCTGGAGCCTGCGTTGTCAAGCATGTGACTCATACTGTCATGGGTCTATTGTAAGAACAATGCACAAACTCATGTATATTTGAGTCACAACACGTAAATGTCAATCTCAGAGACGACCGAAACCCCACATCGTACTTCGCGTTTGAAAGCATAAATCGATGTCTTTAAACTGGTTATAAGAAAATCTTACAAATTATAATGTATGACCTTGAAAAAATGTGAGGGCCTGCTGAAGACTTCACACATTTCAAAATTGAATAAGGATATATCTTATAGAGGCGGTAAACAGTAGTATTTTTTATCCTGCTACTTATGGCATCAAGACCTGTACGGTTGGGTGTCAGTAAATTTTACAACGATAGATCACAGGACACTATGAAGATATCAGAGCAGAAGAGTGCTGATATGCAATGTGCCGTTGAGTAAGTTGACATGATCAGCAATCAACATTTTGATGATTATCCCCTCTCCTTCTTAAATCAAAAGACCTAGGTATATTTACTTTTGTATCTTGCACTAATTTTTCCATTTTTGCGAAAAAAATTCGCCTTAAGTTCACAGTTAAATTGTAAACTCTGGTAGACCTGCTCGGTTTTCTAGGGGGACGAACACTGCTCAGCATGACAGCAGACTCGATTGCAAGAAAAGAGAGAGAAAGAATCGCATTGTATACGTGAATGGACATCCTGTGTTGAAAGAGAATTTGTGAGTGTGTAGACAAAGAGCACCTAGCACTCTTGGTTACTAGGAGCAAACGGACTCCTGTCCCATGAACATGGTACTTACTAGCATACATAGATATGAGCATATCGATTTGTTTTAAAGTTTACATCACATGAAGTAAAAAGCAATTAAAAATGAGCATAGATTTCCCTCATAGGTACAATATAGAGGATGGGGAGCCCAGTGTTTTTCAAAAGGAGCTGAATAAAGGTATGCTGTACATCCTGTATTCCTATTATTCCTATATATTCCTTACCTATATACCGCCTTGTAGGGTATAGGTTGCCGTCATTGTACCACATGTGACATGTATGTGACATATGCTTTCAGGCAATCTTTGAATTGTTTCCTCTAAAAAATAATTGTGGATGACTCTTTAATCAAGAAAGAAAACGATTACCCAAGATGTTGAGCCTGAGAATATGTGGTTTCCTTGCTGCTGTGCCAGATGCATCAAAGAATCTGCTTGCTCAACATGGCGCATCCCTGCGACCTCAAAAGCGAGCTGCAACAAAAGTGCCAGCAAGACCCATTAAAAAGCCTGCAAGAGCATCTGTGAAGTTGGATAGTATGGCCATTGCCCGCAAGGCACACAACTCCATGATCAAGAATGAGAAGTCTGAAACAGAGGCTGCAAGAGCGGTGTACCTGCGACGACAATTGGGCAAAATTAAGGCCTTCATCACTAATCAGGTCACCCATTAACTATTTAAGGGTTTAGGGGTTTAAGGGTTCAGCACAACTCATACATAATACCTTACAGACCTAGTATGTCATTATGGTTTACCTGACATGTAGGGAGAGAGACCTTCAGCAGATCATTGTGTGATTCTGGCATGTAAAGTTTTGTTGAAATAAATATGCAATCCATAATCCTCAGGTGGCTGAAAGCATAGTTGTTAAAGGAGCAGCGGCAGAGCATAAGGTTGCACAGCTGCCTGTCCTAGACCCAGTTTCAGAGCAGCCAGCGGAAATTCTCGGAACTATGCGGGAGTATCAGCTTCAAGGTCTTGCCTGGATGGTCCGTTGCTTTGATCACGGCATCAATGCAATTCTGGCTGATGAGATGGTAGGCTCCGAAGTTGTTCTGCGCTTTGTGACTTTTTCTAAGCCTGATATCAGACTACATTGTCCACTGCTGAATTACTGAGGTGATGTACTCGATTGGATTCATCCTCTCATGATGAGATAATGGTGGGGTATTTGATAAAGTTGGTCAGCTCTGCTGTTTCAGAGGATGAAATATCCTCCCAGGTTTGGCAGGAGGAGTGTTTGTTTCCACTCAGATAATGAATCTTTGCTCACTTCAATCGCCAGGGTCTAGGCAAAACCCTCCAGACAATATCATTCTTGGCGTACCTTAAGTATGTTCGAGGTGTCCAGGGCCCGCATTTAGTGGTCGTTCCGTTGAGCGTCTTGTCCAGCTGGTGCGATGATTTGTTGAAGGATATGCTAGACCTCTGATATATCTATACCAGATTAATTAGTGAGTTGGCCTTTCTCTCAAACACAATGAATTATTGCAAAGTCAATTTCAAAATTCAAATATACTTCTTTCTAAGGATGCTCATGGAAGTTAATAGACATACTTGCGAGCAACAACTTGACCTCTGTTTCTAAAGGATGCTGGAATTCAAAAAGTGGTGCCCCACACTACGTGTTGTGCGCTTACATGTGAATGATGAGGGGGAGCGTGCAAGACTCAGGAAAGAGGTCCTTGGCAACCCCTCTTCATTTGATGTGGCAGTCACAACGTGCGTCATTTGTATTCATTTCACTGTACGGTGCTACCTGCTCAACTCCATCTCCTAACATCCAGCTGTTCACACAACAATCTTGTCTAAACATATTTTCTCTATTTTTACTGATGTCTAAATCACAACCTCAATGACACTGTTGACAGAAAATCAAGATCGACTCTTTTGATTCTTTTTGTAGTTACGACATGGTGAAATCTCAGCATTTTGGTGAAGCTCTGAAGACTTCTATATTTTGGAGGTAAGGCAGAACTGATTGCTGGACGTAAGTGAGTTTTGATCTTATTGCTGTACATTGAAGGGTTTTATGGATACTGGCTCCCTGTCCTGATTACTAAGAAAGGAGTTGGTACCTTGATGTAGGTACCTTGTATTGGATGAAGGCCATAAGGTGAGAGGGAGGCGCTTTTTAGGAATTCAGCATGTGTTCAGAGCTTAGTTGAGACTTGAGTGGATTCTTTAATTTATGTTTTTGATTCTGTTTAGTCATTGGAACCTATGATGTGATGTCAGGTAAAAAATGAGGAGACAAGAATTAGCCAAGAAATGAGGCGGATACACATGCAGAACGTGTTGCTTCTCACAGGTGACTCTCAATCCCAGAGGCTTCATGTTTAAAACCCTACTTATATAAGTAATGTCCAAGGGTTCTGAGAAGTGCCACATTCGCGCAGCCAAATTTTCACACTTAATTTGAGATCTCATGTAACAAATAAAAAAAGACATGCTAAGAACACGTTGCCTGCCTTCTGATTTCTCTCGCCATCTTTATCATACTGATGTGCATGCAGGAACACCCGTGCAAAACAACTTGGTGAGTCTGTTTTGAAGATGGAGAGCATGAGCTAGATGCAGGCTCTGTTCTGTACTAGCTCTCTCTGTATCTCTCTTTGTTAAGCCTTGCAGAAATTTATGCTCATTCAAAAAGACTAGTCTGTTTCTTTAGCCTGATTACCCTCGATAGTTATTACACATTCCCAGACCTTTTGACTTGATCGCTTTCTTCACCCCTGATCAGCATGAGCTGTATGCTCTCCTGAACTTCATGTATCCTGATGTGTTTGTGGACTCTGAGCCCTTCGACATGGCCTTCAATCTGTCAACAAACACTGTGGATGACTCAAAATTGGAGGCTGCACACCATGTGAGTGAATCCTTGTTTAGTTGGTGTGTGAATTTAAGCTAACATAAGAGGGAGCCATGTAACCTGTAGGGCCACATGAAACTACAATCATGATACTGCAGTTACACGGATTATGATATTGCAGTTACACGGATTATGGCATTGTCTGTTTAATCCATGAGGTGCCTGCACTTGCCTGCAGCTTCTGCGCCCCTTTCTTTTGAGGAGGGTAAAGGATGAAGTTGAAACCTCTTTGCCCCCCAAGGTGAGGCCCTAAGTAAGGAGCTCACACTGCTGATATTCAAGCGCCGGTGTTGAAAACAGCCTTGTAGACTTAAATGAAAGCAGAGGGATCCTGGAGACTTTGCTTGGGTGCTTCTTTTGCTGCCAGTTCTTGTGACAGAAAGCAGAATAGATTTGGACAGTAAATGATTGTGCTATGCCGTGATGTATTGCTCCTCCGCCCTGCACAGATGGAGACACGCATTAGCTGCCCGCTGACGGAAATGCAGACCTTCTGGTACCGCCGGCTTCTGTTGCGGGACAGCTCCTACATTGCAGATGAGGAGAAAGAAGAAGTTAAGGCAGGCACCAAGGTGGAGGTGGAGGCCACAAGAGCAGCAGGCAACTCCATGGCTCAGGACCAGAATAAGGTGTTGGACAATGGAAGCTTTCAGGAGGAACTGAACCCTACTGAGGCTGGCTCTTCAAGCGTGGCAATGGTGGCAGGTATGCCTGGTTTATCTATTGCTACTGACATTTTGATGACCTTCTGCACAGCTGTGTTTGGCATGCACGTGCATCAAAGAGGTGCATTGGTGGCCATGGCTTAGGTCTTTATCACTATCTGCTATGGTCTTGCTTCAGGAGGATCAAAACAGAGTGGTAGAGGTGGGGAGTCCTTCAAGCGGCTGATGAACCTGTTGATGCAGCTGCGCAAGGTTTGCAACCATCCATACATGTTTCCTGAAGCGGAACCAGACTTTGATGGTGTCACCACTGGTGAAGACCTGTTGGAAGGGTCTGGGAAGTTGAAGGTATGCAAAGCATGATCAATGTAATGAGTTCGAGATTGTGGCTGATCAGGAATACCAGGCATATGCAGAGATCTTAGAGGAATCCTATCCATTGGTGCTCAGGTTCTCAGGTAACAGTACTTGGAGGTTCGAACATGACATACTGTTTTATTTGGCTGCCTTTATAGGTGCTGGATAAATTGCTTGGGAAGCTGAAAACGAGAGGTCACCGAGTAGTACTGTTTAGTCAGGTGCAGGGCAGTGATGTCTCTTTAAAATAGCCTTATCATGAACACTTGCAAGGCATAAAGCCAGGCCTGTTGGCTCTTATTTCACTGACACTGGTTTTTTTGGCCTTGGCCTTGGCCTTGGCTAATGTTTGCTGACACGGCCTGTTTTCCTTCATTGAACTTTTATCCTCACACTTTTAGCCGAACACATTTTGAGAACCCTCACTTTTCCACTGTGCAGTTTAACTTGATGCTTAACATCATCGAGGACTACCTGATTATGAGGGGCTACAATTACAAGTGAGTTCACTACCTGATTATGAGGGGCTACAATTACAAGTGAGTTCACTACCTGATTATGAGGGGCTACAATTACAAGTGAGTTCACTACCTGATTATGAGGGGCTACAATTACAAGTGAGTTCACTACCTGATTATGAGGGGCTACAATTACAAGTGAGTTCACTACCTGATTATGAGGGGCTACAATTACAAGTGAGTTCACTACCTGATTATGAGGGGCTACAATTACAAGTGAGATCTCTGCCTCCTGCTGACGTCAGTCCTCTGCCCGCCTCAGGAGATCAGATAAACCTGTACAGATAAGCCACGCATCAGTTATCAGGAAGTGACAGCCAGCCTCAGCCTATCTGATGACCTCTATAACTGGAGAAACACTGCAGTGCTCAATGTTTGGAGAGAATGTAGAATGTCCCCTATCTTTGTCCATTCAAATTCAAATTTGTCGACTTTTGCATGGCTATGTCGGAGCAGGCGCCTAGATGGAAGCACTAATCGAGTGCAGCGCATGATAGACATTCAATTGTTCAATATGCCAGAGAGTGAGGTCTTCATCTACATTCTTTGCACACGTGCGGGAGGGCTTGGAGTGAACCTACAGGCAAGAGATCAAAACCCTAAACCCTAAACCTGCAGGCAAGATATCGTACTTTTTTTAATTTGAATATTCAGCCACATATTTACATTCGAGGCTTGACATGAAATGCGGCTAATAAATCATTTCAGTGCACCTTTTTTTGAAGCATGCAGGGTACCTTGAATATTACATCCCAGCATCTTGTGCATCACATTTAAAATTCAGTTACCTCAACTGCCTATCCTGTTCTTCAATCACAGACCGCAGACACGCTGATCTTGTTTGACAGCGATTGGAACCCACAATGGGACCTTCAGGCCATGGCTAGGGTGCATCGCATTGGGCAGGTATGTCTTAACATCCCATGGCTTGCAGCCAGGGCAAGAAAGTGGACACAGTAACAGGACCAGTCTTCAATGAAGCTGTCACTCTTGGCGTGGGAATTGAACAGACCAGAAAATATAGGAAATACCGTGCTAGAGTCCTAGATAGGCATAACAACATTGATAGCTTGCTAACAGATATGTTGTCAGTTATATCCGTTATGTTGTCAATAGCTTGCTAATCATTGTCTCTCATCGTCATTCAGACAAAACCTGTGCACATCTATCGCTTTTGCACTGAGGGCACCGTTGAGGAGCGTATTCAGCATAGAGCTGAGCAGAAGCTGTACATGGACCAAATGGTAAATCGCGGCAGTACAGCAGCAGCTGAGGAGATGGATAAGATGGATCGGAAGGAGTTGATGTCCATGCTGCAGTTTGGAGCTGATCGGTGAGCATCTCAACATGATCACCGTGGTGGGAGCCTCCAATGTCATGTCATACATCCACGTTACTTTTGTCATACTTCAACAGCCTGTGTCACTGTGCTTGTGCCTCTAGTGCAATGTGAAGTACAAGAGGTGGATAGCCTCAGGGTGTGTAAATATGCAGATGAACTTTAGGCATGCTTACATATTTTCAAAGTTCTCATAAGTTTGTTTCTCCATCTTCAGCACTTTTAGTATAAACTCAATTGGAACTTGTTGGAATTAAGTAAGCTATAGTACAGATCATAAACATCTTATCCGCACTTGTTTCCTGTGATTCTCATCACATATGTGCTACCCGTTTGGCAGGATCTTTAAGCAAGAAGAGGGTAAGATGCCATCAGAGGCTGATTTAGATGCTCTCCTGGATCGCTCCTCAATAATGAAAAGGGAGGTACAGCAGCAACAGGGGCCCTCCAGTGGTGTAAAAAAGAGCAGTGATGAGTTAGGCAGCTCCTCAGATGCTGTCAAGGATGAAGGAGGTCATCAGACAGCAGAGAAAGGAACAGCTATGCAGGAGATCAAACAGACTGCATTACATTTTAATGCTCAGCAGGCACCTCTGAGTTCGTTCTTGCATGTGAGTTGAACCCTAAACCCCAAACCCCAAACATGGTGTATTGCTAAGTACAACTGATCTGCATTTCTTGCACCAAGGACTCTTTTTTTAAAGCCTGAGCAGGAGGTTGTTGACAAGGTGTGAATTTCATAGAACATGTTGATCACAGTCCTTGCTGGGAATCAATGCCCAGCTCTGTCAATGAAACGATCTGTCTTTCACCTAAAAGTAATCTCCACTTTCCAGAGACTCTTGAACATTGGAACATAATATATAACCTTCCATACTGTACATCAGGGTGGTGTGGACTACAAGCAGCTGAGGGCACACAGGGAGTCAAGGTTAGCAGACATTGCTCAAGACTTTTGGGCAAACAAGAAGCGGTCTCGGACAGCAACCACCACCCAGGTCAAGGTGCAGGGCCTCAAAGGGACAGTGGCCGTCCTGAAGTCCAATGACTACTCCATGCAGCAAGGAGGGATAAGTGTGGCACATCTAGCCGCACCAAAGGCTGAACCTGTGAAGACGAGACAGGTATTTGCACTCTGGAGGGGACAGGCACTGAAATGATGCACTGAAATGAGGCACTGAAATGATGCATTTGGTACGTCAAAGTAAACAAACCTTCAGCAAAGTGCTGTTAGAAAGTGTTACAATGTTTGGAACGTATCATAGTCGACACATGCTCAATTCGGGGAAGTGGTTAAGATACTAATGAACAATGCTCAATTAGGGGATGGGGTTAAGATACTAGTAAACATGCAGTGTTGAAGCACTCCTAGGTTTCCGTTGTAACCTGAGCTAATACTTTCTTGTCTCAAATTCTTTCTCAGACAGCTGGTGTTGACTACGACAACATGGACTTCTGTCAGGTCAGAATTACAAGAGTCCCTAATAACATTCGTAGAGTCAGTCCTTGTCAAAAATGATCATGTGGCCAAAGCATCTTACATTTAGTCTCGAAGCTTGTTGGGCCTTTTTGCATGGCTCAGATGCACATATTGATGAATGGACCGCAGGTCTGTTGGGATGGAGGGGACTTGATGTTGTGCGATCACTGTCCAGTAGCGGTACACGCCTCGTGCATTGGGCTTACACAAAAAAAGGCAGAACAGGCAAGCCACCTGAAGTGGTGAGTAAAACGTCTCGTCATGATGGGAACAGGACATGTTAGTATTACATACATACTTCCTTAAGCCAAGGTGGTGACGCTTGCAACCTTCACAGCCCTCAAGCAACCATATCTGGTTGAATAATGAGAATGCTCATCCTGCTGTAGAAAGGGAATCCTGAGCTTGCTTTTCTTTCTTTCTTCTGCACCTCTCATTTTTCATCTTGCTCATATGATGTAAATTGATGTCAAACAACGCTTGCCTCCTTCAGGTCATGCCCTCATCACACATGCACCTCATGTGCTCGTTCTACTGGAGCTGCAGGAGGGCTGTTATTCCGTTGTGAAGTTTGTCCGGTTGCGTACTGCGAGGACTGTCTACCAGACGAGTACCAGATGGTGAGCTAATAGCTATGCACTGGTGAGAGTGTGTGCAAACAGGAGAGCAAGATGCGCTGTGCTAGTCCTTCGCTAGTTAGGTACTATCCTAACTCTGGAAATGAAGAAATGACAACTTTCCCCTCCACAAGTTTGATGTGTGATTCTGTCATCTGTTTCCCTTCCCTCACAGGTCGGCTCTTGCAAGCATTTCATGGCCTTGGGACAGATACCCCCAAAACAAGCATGCTTCATTCTGTGCAGCAAGGAGTGCATGTAAGGGTTGTTTACATGTTTCAATACTTGCGGGGATGATCATTATGTGTTCAAAAGAGTTGTGTTATGCCATCTTAATGCCATGCTCACTTAAGTTTGAGACCGTGTTAGAACTCCATGCGTTATTACTCTTAGATTGGTATTGAAGACTAAGGCCGACATGTCTCCTAATGCAGCGCACAAAAGATTGAAATTGGGACTGAATTGGCAGAAATTATTGTGAGAGGAGAGGATGCTTGAAGCTGTTGAAGAGCCGAGACTTGTTTTAAATCTTAGATATAAGTTGTGCTAGAGTGTAGCATAATTTGTGATTGATTGTTGAAGGCAACTTCATCGATAAGTTGTTGTGTCTATGCTGAAAATATTCCCTGCTGTGTCAAAATCTAGTTGCAGCTAGTGCATTTCCAAATTTACAATTGGCGGTCATCCAGCTGATGTCTCTAATGGAATCAATACCTTGTGCGCAGTGTTTCATTAACAGTGCTAGTTGTTTAGG
The DNA here is from genome assembly GCA_002335675.1 of Chlamydomonas eustigma. NCBI lineage: Eukaryota > Viridiplantae > Chlorophyta > Chlorophyceae > Chlamydomonadales > Chlamydomonadaceae > Chlamydomonas > Chlamydomonas eustigma. The sequence goes on along the minus strand of BEGY01000001.1, from coordinate 1,218,705 downwards.
TATACGATTTGATATGATTGATAAGATGTTGTAAGATTGAATCTCATTAGTATGTAAACGTTTTCTCTCTTGACTCCTCTAATTGTCCATGCTCTTAGTTTTAAATTTACATTAAAGTCTTCTGACCAGACTTGGAGCTGATAGTCCTGTGCCCGACTGGGGGGCCCAGGCTGCAGGGTCATAATTGCTCACAGCTGATGCAGCCTGCTGCCGTCTCTTCTGAGCCCCGTTATTTGTGACTTGGCTACGTCCTTTCATGTTTCTTTTGTGCTGGGCATTGTATTCTGTTGCAGCTCCACCCTCAGATACTGACCCATCCTGTTAAAAAACTTGAGCTTAATGAAAAATGCAAAGATAGGAATTAACAAACTCTTCTCTTGCTATCTGCTAACAAAATGAACACACTCTTGCAAAGAATAGTAAGAAGTGCACTCCAGACATTGACAACGGAGTTAAAGTCCGTCAGCATAAGCAAGAAGTTCCATGCTTGATGACCAATGTCCATACCTTGCTATCCAGCTTGATGTGTGCAGCAGCATCCTCCACATTAAAACCTATCCATGGTACATTAATGAACTTTCCAATGCTATGGCTGCTGTCTCCAGGAGAAGTTGATGCAGGCGAGAGCAGCTTTCCTTGACTTAATTGAGAAAAGGTTGGTGATGAAGTGCGTCCAGCTGCATCCAGTGCAGTCATGATTGCAGAGGGCATGCTGTGCAAGGAGATCATCTCAAGCGCTCCAGTGATAGAATCATACCTGGTCCCAGAGCTAAATGATTTAGTCAAGAGACCAAGAGAGGAGGGCCCACCAGCTGTCCACAAGAGCTCTCCATTTGAAAATTATACCAAAACAGGGTACATGTTCCAGGGTTCATGAAGTGAGAATGGTCAAGTTACAGTTTAAATTAAATCACCCCTAACAGTTGTTCCTTCAGTCATGTGGTTGTATTGTGCTCTTACTTATACAGTTGGAGCCTGAAGCTCACCTCTTCCATGTGACATGACCACTCATTCTGTCCTTCCATTCCACATAGCACAGGCGTATTGAGTGCCTCGCCTCAAAATACAACCTTTAAGAGGATTCAAGTTGCAAATACTTGCGCAAGTGATTTGAAGCAATGCACATCCTTATTTGCTGATTCACGCTGAACAATTTGAAAGCTATAACTGCAACGCGTTGAACGGCTGGTAAGGTATCAAGTTGATGATGCGTTATCATGCATTACATTTGTGCACTGCAAATTTCTTACATAGTTTTTTGAGTGTGATCATCAGTGTCAGCCATGATTCACCTGTGCATGAGATGCATGCAATCAGATCTCAGAATCCCATTGCATCCTTCGTGGAGCGACGTCTGTGTTCGGAAGTCCCCGATGATGGTTCGGAGCCGGTCCCTGAGTCGGGGTACAGTTAAACCCTTGGGTAGGCGCTTGATGAGAGTGAGTGGATTGATGTAGCCGCCAGCATGATCCATCAGGGCTCCTGCAGTGGAGTGAATGGGGTTTCAATTTTAAGGTAAACCCTTAACATCACAGCCATCTGAGTACCTAAACAGCACTGAACACTTCAATCAATTGAGGGCATGTTAAAAGGAAACCAATCTGTATGCTAAAACAGTCGTGACAGAGCTTGCGTTGCCGATACTTAGGGGTGGGCACTAAGAATGCACATTGCACTTTTATCAAGGAACAAATCCTGGATATGTAGTCACATGTATGCATGCTCACTGTAAGAGAAGTGCATCTCAGCAAGGTAGGACCTGCATGCTGCCACACCTGTGGTTTCAGAGCTGCCAAGAGCCCATGTGATCAGGTAGTCCCACAGCTCTTCATCCCTTTGACATCGCACAAAGTCTATAGCCTGCAGTTTATTATAGCAGGGAAGAAATCATAGTCTAAGACTCAAGTTCAAAACATTGTATGTAGCCCGAGGATTTAACTACCAAGTTCACCTCAGGATATGATATGGACCACATATTTGAAGCGGTCCATACTCAAGGTTTTATCAGAATTATGCTCATCAGTGCTCATTAGTCAGTCTATGACTGCATATAGCAGGCTTCGATTACAGACAGTGCTTTGCCAATGCAGAACATCTCACCAAAAAGTTTTTTGAAGTTCACCTGAGGTATGTCACCCAGTTTCTCAATGATCAAGTGAAGGGCCTGCCGTGAAATACCCATCCTCCCAAGAATGTACACTTGCTCTGAAACCATGTTTCTCCTCTGGCATATTGCCAGCGCTGCCTCCAAGGGGTAGTATTGACTTGCAGTGAGGAATTCCATCAGCTTACTCGGAGCATAATCAGCAGTTAATTGCACCTAAGTATGGAAGCAAGTAAGTATGAATCTGAGTATGGAAGCAACCAAGTATGAACCTAAGTATGGAAGCAACCAAGTTCGGACCTAAGTATGGAAGCAACCAAGTATGAACCTAAATATGGAGGCACGCAAAGTATGGACCTCAGAATAGGAGCGACAACTGATAATGAGGTTGAACCTAAATCATGCTTTGTGTGACATTGAGGATGAGGCCCTATACTCATATAGAGTTGCAGCTCTGCTGCTAAGAGCTGCTGCCCTATTACAAGGAGGAACAGGCACTGTACCTGCAGTTCATAATAGTCAGAAGGAGAAGCAGGCACTGTACCTGCAATTCATGGTAGTCAGAAGGAGAAGCAGGCACTGTACCTGCAATTCATAGTAGTCAGAAGGAGAAGCAGGCACTGTACCTGCAATTCATAGTAGTCAGAAGGAGAAGCAGGCACTGTACCTGCAGTTCATAGTAGTCAGAAGGAGAAGCAGGCACTGTACCTGCAATTCATAGTAGTCAGAAGGAGAAGCAGGCACTGTACCTGCAGTTCATAGTAGTCAGAAGGAGAAGCAGGCACTGTACCTGCAGTTCATAGTAGTCAGAAGGAGAAGCAGGCACTGTACCTGCAATTCATGGTAGTCAGAAGCAGCACTAGCGTCCAGCTCCATCACTCCTGCCAGGTAGCGGTACAACCTGGATCTCCACACCCCAGCTTCCTCATCTGCCCCACGTCCAAGAGCTTCATCCAGGCATTCCTGTGCACAGACACGCAGTATGCCTACTTATGAAATAAAATGTATGTGCTATCCCATCCCTGTAAAGAACCCATGCTTGTCAACCTTTATGCTATCACAACATTCCTTGAGCTCTACCTTCTTATTCGGTTACATGCCCCTAATGCTAAGCCCTGATGCTAAAAAAGACACCATACTAACATTCTCTAAACTGTGATACTACCTGTAAACTGGGGACCAACATAGCATGCAAGCATTGGCACTACCTGTAAACTGGGGACCAACATAGCATGCAAGCATTGGCACTACCTGTAAACTGGGGACCAACATAGCATGCAAGCATTGGCACTACCTGTAAACTGGGGACCAACATAGCATGCAAGCATTGGCACTACCTGTAAACTGGGGACCAACATAGCATGCAAGCATTGGCACTACCTGTAAACTGGGGACCACCACTGCAGGCGGCAGTGCCTCAACATTGCGTGTCAGCATGCGGAGTGCAGCGGACTCATCAATGTCAAGCAGTACAGCAGCTCTCCCACCTACCAGATCACCCACCTGGGAATAATCAACAAATGTTGTATACAGGGCATTACCACTGACAAGGCAATGTAGGGCATCATCCCACTGACAAGGCAATGTAGGGCATTACCACTGACAAGGCAATGTAGGGCATTACCACTGACAAGGCAATGTAGGGCATCATCACTGACAAGGCAATGTAG
>BEGY01000001.1:1192086-1213993 GCA_002335675.1 Chlamydomonas eustigma | reverse complement strand
CACTGACAAGGCAATGTAGGGCATCATCACTGACAAGGCAATGTAGGGCATGATCACTGACAAGGCAATGTAGGGCATCATCACTGACAAGGCAATGTAGGGCATCATCACTGACAAGGCAATGTAGGGCATCATCACTGACAAGGCAATGTAGGGCATCATCACTGACAAGGCAATGTAGGGCATTACCACTGACAAGGCAATGTAGGGCATTACCACTGACATGGCAATGTAGGGCATGATAATGTGCTCATCGAAATGAATAGGTTCAGCTGCAATTAAGGAGGACAGCTATCCACAGCTTACAACACGAGGATTGATAGCAACTCAGTCGAAGTTGATTCTTACCAATGCATGCTGCTCAATGAATGAAAATGCGTCTGGTGATTTTAGCTGTAGCAATATGGACAACGATAGGTCAGGGCGACCCTGAAAGCAGGCAGAGAGAGTTGAATGCAGGGTATGCATTTAGGGTATGCATGGTCTCATCTAGCTAGGGGAGAAAAAAGGAAGTCAGCGTTGAATGCAACACAGAAGCATAATTAAGAGCTTTGTGGAAGTAAAATGGTGTAATCAATCAATGAAAGCAACAAGCTTGGGAGTCCCAGGCTTGTCTACGCAGGTACAACATGTACACTTTCATTGCCACTTGTACTGCCACTTGTACTGCCACACCTGTCTCTGGTACAGCAGTGCCAGTAGGCGCCAGAGTGTCGGATCATCCCCTCCTGGCCGCTTCATCCTAGCTGCCACGGCATCCACAAGAGTGGGCATGGAGAATAAACCCTGAGGCCAAGCCCTGACCTGTGGTAACGATTCACAACGAGGTTAAGGCTGATCGTCCTTCATGATGAGTCATATCAGGGATGGCACAAAACCTTGGTGATTTAAAATTGTTTTTAATGCTCACTAGCTCTAACAATGTTGGATGATCCTCAGGTGCCACTAGCAGAGACCTCAGCACCATCTCATACACAACATCCCGCAGCCTTGGGTTTTCTGAAGAAGGCAAATTCAAATGTAAGCCAAGAAAATATTTGAAGTTGAAGATTCTCGACACTGCTTTGGGCAGTGATGTAAGTTAGCAAGGCCATCCGCCTACATACTGTCAGCCTCTTACCTGTGGGAATGTGAGGGGCCAGTTTTGGCAGCTGACGAGTCTGAGCAAACAGGTACACCCACTTCTCCCACATCCCCTCGTTTTGTTTGAGTAGCCGTGGACTGAGCTGCGCTGCTGCCTCATAGGCCTCTCTCTGAAGCAAGTCATCCATGTAAGCCTGGACAACCTGAAAGAGAGTTATTATATTCTCCAATTGAGAAATCTGCAAGAAACTGCCCAACACGACCCTCTGCAATTTGAACTAATTCTCAACTCCTTCACAGCTGCTATGTATGCCCACTCTGCACAAGCTTACCTACGCCTGCTCTGCCTCATCTCAAAAGATCTTACTGCCTATGATGCACACATCACCTTCTCGTACGCGTCTGCTGGTACACTGCCTAATGCATCATCTACCATGATCACCTTCTCGTATGTGTCTGCTGGTACACTGCGCTCAGTCTCAGCAGTGATCAGTGCCTCTTCATACCGATGGTGTTCCAACAGCCATAATACATGATCATTTGTGTCCCGAGTGCGGCTCACCAAGATACTCTATAGAGCATAACAAGCACAAGGTACATCAGTGTCTCTAGACAGTGCTTGATCAACTGGACCAGCATACACCTAGGCAATCTTCCACAGAAACAGCACAGGCAGCAAAGGAAATGCACATAATTTCAAAATTTGAATGTTTGTATTCCTCTCTGCTTAGCCTGTTGCTCAATTCAAATTATTGACATTATTGTGAGGCATGTTTTGCAATTGCCCTGTAGCATCGAATGACAAATGCATACAGGCTCTGATGACATTACATGCATGCAATGCATTGAGATAGTCTGACAACTAAGCCAGTCATATGCAGGTGAAAATTTGTATGAGGAATGCAGGAGCAAAGTCACCTTGGGTGAGACAATGAAGTACATGGACTCTACATCAGCTTCCTTGAAGTGTGAATGCACGGGTGTATCTTGATGAGAGGAAGTGGCAGTGCTGACAGTGGATGAAGACATGGACTTAGGAACAGAAGCAGGAGGGCTGTGCACTGAAGCAGAATTTGAATTCAAATCCTTTGTCTTGGGCAGAGATTGGTTTGTTTTGGCAGACATGACTGCGGGTGCGCAGAATGCAATGTAAGCATTGAGACAGGTCTGTGGATTCTGCATATAACAATAATGAGGATGGAAAATAACTTCAAGCTAAATAAGTACTTTAAAATCGTGGGATGTCCCTCTAAAACTGTTTTTCTTAACATATTCACTGACATGAGCTATGCCTTCTCTCTTCAAATGCCTCATAACAGAGCATTTCCTAATTACTACATGCATATGTAGCTTCTCCTTACTTGAGTTCATATTTAAATATTACCTGGGAGTGACGGTACAAGGAAATAGTCCAAGTGCGACCGTCTTTCCCAACCCTCGACTGGAAGCTCATCTTCAGCTAGCACTTTGTTGGTCACCGACACGATACGGAGCTTCGCAGTGCAGAGAGGAAAGTTACACAGATGACAAGGATGCAGGCTCCAAGCAGCATGTGCATTAGATAGTCAACATACACTCAGCAAGCACTGCAAGTGCAGGGTATGCAGTACATTCAAGTTTGAATTTAATCACCTTGGGTTTCCTTCCAGGCAGCACCACCCAGCGCTGTCCTGCAGGCCGAGAGCCACCTGTTGCAGCAACTGCAGCGGCTGATGCAGAGTTGGTACCCCTGTTAAAAACTGCCTCCTTGGAGACAGGTGCAGGAAGGCCGTCGGTGCTGGGGCCAGCAACAGACGAAGTCTCTGGTTCAGGAGCTGCTGAGGTACCTGGCTCTGTACTTGCTGCTGTTTCCTCCCCTACAGTGTGACCTGTTAAGGATACCGGCAGCTGGACTGCAACATTGTTATTCTCACCTCTTGCACCCACAGGGTAGGTGAGAACAGCCAGGTCCTCTCCAAAAGGTGAAACGCCCTGAGGAGCAAATAAGGGGAAAAGTGATGAAGGGAGTGTCCTCTTAGCACATGAAATGAATTATTCACTATTCAAGGCAGAAATGGAAACTGATAGCATGAGTAATTTCTAAGAGCTGAACAAACTCTCTTAGAGTACAATACACTCTCTGAGTCCACAATACAAGATAATCATTCAGAGTTTGAACATTCCACTTTAACAATGCTGGCTGCGTGCTGATTGTTGCAGATTGTCAGGCTAGAATGAGACTCACCAGCACGAAGTAGTCGGTGTACATCTCCATCACCACTTCCAACTGATGAGTCAGGCTGCCAATATTATTCTCCATTGCAATTACCCGGGCAACCTTTTTAAGACAATATTCACACTCTCATATCTTTTGCTACTGAAAAGACAGTACGGACCACTCACGAGTGACTCTTGTAATCAATTAGGGACATGATTCAAATAAATCAGACATGCCTATAAAGTGACAGTATCTAATAGACACGCACCTTGATGCAGTCGGGCCAGCTGATGTACAGTTTACTGCCATTGCCAAACCATATGGCTACATGCCCCTCTGGAGCTGCGGCGGCCTGAGCAGCGCTCGAGGCTGCTGCCGCAGCTGCTGCTGCTGCTGTTGAGGAGCTGCTGTTGCTCTGTGATGTGACTGCTGGAATGACTTTATTCCTAGACAGTGGTGGGTAGCGTGTGATGGTGCGGAGCTGGCTGTGAGTGTTGGTATCATAAACCTGTCATCATGATAAAGTACAGTGCATCCTCCTTTAGATCATAAATCTAAGACCATTCTTGGTACTAATCTTCAGGGACAAGAAGAACAAAGTCAGCACTGCATTATCTAGAGCCAAACATCTACCCAGACCACCCTTTACTGGAGATCCTAAATGTCAAAGCAGCTTGTTAATTTGGAGCGTGAATAGTCAGCAGGTAGAAAAGATAAACAGACTCAGTCATGTCACAGGAAAGTGTGAATATCTACTACATGAGCAACATGAGAACCCCAGAAGAATACCTTTGTGGCCTTGCTTGAAACCAAGAAACCAGAAGACATACTGTGACTGCTTTTGAGGAGCCCCATGCAATCAGAAGACATACCGTGAGTGCTTTTGAGGAGCCCCATGCAACCAGAAGACATACCGTGACTGCTTTTGAGGAGCCCCATGCAACCAGGGAGTCTGACCAGCGGACCAACTGCACTTTCCCTTCATAAAGAGGATACTCACTTCGCCCTAACCAGCCCTGGAGAAACAACGCATGGGAGGTGCTGGGGATTGTGGACTCTTTGGAAACTGAGGATTTACACAACAAGGCTTCCCACGCATGCTAAAATTTTGAACAGAACTTTGGCTCCCTTTTTGATAGCAGACCTGATGGAATCTATGTTCAATTTTAGTATGCTCAAATTTGTTATTGCTACGCATTTATAGATCAAGAAAATGAGTACATGAAGCACACACCAGCAGAAGAAAGAGAAAATTGAGAAATGCAGACGTAAAGGGATGAGCAAAAATAGCAATACGAGAGACAGTGTCAGAACATGGCTCCCTCATAAATTTGACTTATTGACAATCTTTGTGTGATTTGTTCATTTGTTGAGTCCCGAACCTGAGTGCTGAGTTGGACCATGCCTACGTCTCCAGCAGATACATATTCTTTTGTTTTTCGTGATGCATATCGAGGATCAATTGCAAGAGTCTGCATTAAGGTACAAACAGAGAAGATTCATACCATAGTCATCGTTAAAGAGGAGCCAAACCATCTCTATGACTGTGCCTTTTAAAATCAAGCCCTTGAAGGATTTGAATGAGATAGGAGTTGAGACTAGCGCAACAGCATGTGATTCTATACCTTGACAGGCTTCTTGTAAACCTGCCGTTGTCGCACATCAGTGTACAGGTTGATCACCTGCATCAACAAACTCACATGAATTCTCAGCACACATAGAACCAGTGCAAGGCATCAAATGATGAGGATTGATCAAAGTGACATAAACAGGATCAATGACTTGTACAGCCTCACCACAACAGAGCAATCTTGTGAGCACGTTGCAATGTGTTCCTCATCCTTGTCGAAACTTATGTCATTCACTCTCCCAGAATGCAGCTCCAGACGACGAATCTAGGCGTATTTAAAAAACCAAACATATGAGTTTGTAAGAGAGATTACAAAATTATGTATCCTACCTCGTTTCCTGAGTAATCAAGAACGTGTACGTTTCCCTTTGAAGTTCCGATGGCCAGTATCTTGTCAGATAAGCAGAGGCTCGAAACTTCATCATTCGTGATGCTATTGACGTCTCCTCCTAGGCTCTCATACTTCAAATTAGGCTCTCGTACTTCGTGATCGTGAATTTCATTTACCATAATATACTATTCATGACCACTCGCCTCTATCCACTATGCACAAACGTTTTAATATACCAATTCATACATCGACTGATTTTAGTATGAATATTAGGGCTTTTCCCACACTGATCATTGCAGCTTCACCAGCGACTGGGAGGCTTTGATTTTGAGACAATAATCAGGCATTGTTAGTATCACTGGCTTGTATGCCGTGAGAGGAGAGGATTTCCTCTGCCCTATCAAGACGAAGCTGTAGTGCCTTGCATTTCTGCCGCTCAGAGTCCACGATACGTTGGGTAACCATGGAAAGCCTACATGCCGTCATTGGATTGTAAGCAGCATGAATAAGAACATAACGCTGTAGATCCATTTACGCACATATCACCCAATGGATCATCTTTTAAGAAATTTACGACGTATTGAACTCACATCATAGCAGGCACTCTGATGACTGTGTCTGTGATGCCCATCTTGTTGTCCACTTTGCTGAGCAGCTGATCTGGCTCCCTCAGCTTTCCCTTCAACAGATGCATGGATTTCATAGCTTTCAGGTGTTTGATGCCCAGTATCAAGCTCACTTAAGTAGTCTAGGATCAAGTAAACCTCATCCATGATCAGTACTCACCAGCACAAAGCACATCTCCAGGGCAGAGCCAGGAGGCAGGTCATCTGCATAAAGAATGACCAATTTATCTTTATGCTTCTGATTTGCTGTCATAGAGATAGCAAAAATCAGTGCCAATGCTCTTGCCAGCACATGCTCGGCCTTCTTTTTATTGCCTTTCAGTTGTTAGTACAAAGACTGTAAACAACCACATGACATACAACATGCTTTATACCATATTGTGATAGAAAGATTCATTAGCTTGTTCCAATAGATGTAACAGGTATGGTAGGCTTGTATAGTAGAATTGGTAGTCAAATTTGAAATTTCAGTACCTAAATCCAGGGCTCCATCCCTTGCAATGCGGTCATGCAGCTCAGCCTTGAAGCGCTTCTCATATTCTTCATACTCCTCCAGCATCTTCAAGCGGACAGTAAGGCATCCATGGATTCATGAAATGCATAATGAACACACATCACCTCTGTTGCTTCACGGCAATAAACCAGACATAAACTCACTGATAACAATACACTCATTCCAAACAATGACATTGAGCACAACCCGAGGTCTGTCATCACCTGCAGTGGCACTTGGCATGTAGCGTCTGGACCATGCAGGCGCTGGTGCTTCACTGCCCTGGAGTCCACAAGTCCAACAGAATCCAGCCCTTCATTTTCGCGAGCTACTACGAACTGATGAGAGAGGGATGGTTCTAAAAGCCATTCCGTCGGGTCATTTCAAATTTAACGCTCAACGCAGCTAACATAGTGACGACACTCCTCACTAATTATATATAAATTGAGATTCCATTCCATAGAGCAAATGATGATGAAGGCATGTCGTTTGGTAACCTGAAGCTTTCACCTTCTTGCCATCCAAAGATCTGCACAAAATCATGCCAGCCTGAGCCTCCTGTGTCCATCCCCAGTCATCCACCTCATCCTCTTCTTTGTCCATTCCAGCCTCCAACAGCCTCCCTGCAGCACTATCATCTTCCATCCTCCTGGCTGCTTTCATGCTGGCCCCCTTTCCTCGCTTCTTTGACAGACTATTCTTGGATCGCTTTGCAGGGCACACGGCTCCTTTCTTGAAAGGAATTGTAACCTCTACTACATCATCAGCCTGAACACATCAGTATTTAATATTGTTTTTTATCTGGCTGAGGCTATGATGTATGTACTGCACTATGGCTTACAAACAAGAGATCTATTTTTATTTGATATAATATTTTTTGGCACAAGGAATTTTTGTTGTAATTGCCTACCTCTCGCAAATTCATTTCTCCTCTCCTGGATTTGAAATCAGAGCTGTCTGGGGCTTTGGCTGTGATCCGCTCATTTGTAGCTGAGACAGCTTTGAAGGATTCCCTTAGCGCCTGTGCAATTGGTAACATAACTCAATAAAAACAGCAGCATGCTCCTGTCATGGCAGAAGAATCTGATTCCATTTTGAAAAATATCAATCACCTTTGCTTCTTCTTCATAGACAGCCTTGACCTCCTTGTTGGCCTCTTTCCACGTGTCCTGTAGTATTCTGAACAGGTCCTGGGGATTAATGTCTGGACAGTCCTCTTTGACTTGCGGGCGGTAATCTCTGCAGAAAAGCTGCGTAGGAAATTTGAAAAAAAATCATATTGAAATTACATGTATGGCTGTGCAATGTTGTGAGCATTTTCTCCTTATAAAGCAAAACATGAAACAACTCAGACATCAACTGCGTACACTGAAGGCATTCTGAGGCTTGGCTGCCTGCATGAGAGCATCATGAGATGCTGTAGCTGCTGTCGCTGTTGCATCAGAGCAGGGTCTCTTTTTCGGATTACTCTTCTTCCAAGCATCAACAGCTTCTGATTTTGCTGCTTTGTCAGCAGCCGCCTCCTTCTCAAATGGAATCTTCTCTTCAGCTGTGAACCCCTGCCAAATCTGGGAGAGGCGCTTACTTGCCTCCGTAAATACATTGACGCCCTCTGGAAGTTCACCTGTTACAGTGAAAGTTAGCTGGCCTCACTACACTTGGTTTAAACATTTGGATTTCTCAAAAATTTAGCTTTGCAAGGACATTATTGCAGAATTAGCGTGAAATTATTGAAGAATCAAAGTTCTCTGATACTTACTTTGAACTTTGGCCCTCATTTTCCCAGCAAAAATTTGAAAAGCAGATTTGACTTGAGGCCTCTTGTCCGGCTTTGACCCACCCTGCTTGGGATCCTCAGTGTCACCTTTCAGGGCTCCCTTTTTACTGAGCAATGACATTTTAGGCTTCCTTTCTTTGGGGGCGTCGGGATCACAGCTATTATCCCTTGGAGGTGTCTCTTCACTATTCAAATTTTTGGTGTCTGTTTGTGTTATCTCGAGTTGAGTGCAGACTTGAGGACTTGTGTCAGGTATGTGTAATACAGATGTTGCAGCTGGTTTGGTAATACTTATCTTGCGCATTATCACACTTGACTTGGCAGCAAGTTTGGCAGGAGGTGCTGCAGGAGGTTGGACATGATCGGAGAGTTCGGAAGCAGACGAACCATCCTGAAGCTGGGGCTTGACCAGGTCCTTTCCAACCGAGTTTGAAACAGAATCACTCCCTGAAGATTTTTGAATTTGAAGTTTCATAGACAAAGCAATTGCCTTGCATTGTGCAGTTGATGAAGGGCTGAATGTATGTATCACCTATCTTCATTGTTATCACATTATGCTGCAAATGAATGAAGATTACTGTGAAGGATGGATGGGTGATGCATTTAGAACAAGTGCTTAGCAAAGCTTGCATTAACGTAATTTGTTGCCCAAACCTGTCTTTGTGCTGACTTTCAATGTTGGCCTTTTGAGTGTGGAGGCCTTGTGCAACAGGCCTTGTGACTTCTTGCCCAGATTCATACTTGCTGAAGGCAGCAGGTTGGGGCTCTCGGTGGAGTCTTTGCATGCTGGACCCTGTTCAAGATGACAATGAAATAGGATAGGGTAAGTAAGCCGATCTGCTCCATTATTGATGTTGCATTGCACAATCATTTGAATTACAAGTAGGCGTGGACATGTCAGAAAGTGACACAAACTTGAATTTATAAACTTTCACGATCTGACTGATGATCTGCTGATGATTCTCTGGCCCTTTCCACAGATCTCTCACCCTTGAGGTCACACACACCTCTGGCAGTTCCAACAGGGCAGGATAAGGCTTAACAGCATTTCCACTTCCATCTTCAAAATCCATTTTTTGGTCTGCAGTATTAATTTTGATGTTGTCTGGATGCTTTGGGACATTTGCAACCAATTCTTCGCCCACAGACAGTGAGAGTGGAAGGTGTGTTTGAGCTTCCGGTTCAGAAGGCTCCTACACATGATTCAAATGAAGCAGGTTCATTAAGTTCATGATTAAGAAAAGCTCTGCTTATAGCACAATAAACAAGATACAAATTTCCAATAATCTCACTGACCTCTATCAGAGCATTTAACTCAGCTTCAAGGTCTAACATATCTTCATCATGATGACTCCTGTCAAAGTGATGCATAAAATGTAAGGTAAGCAATTGTATTCCATCAGCGTTATAGACAAGACTCGGACATACTACGTGTCATTCAACTTACATTCTGCTTTCACAGTGTTTCTGAAAAATGGGAGAGATATATGAATTTGTATGGAACTAAACGTACAGGCAGGAATTTGAACTTACCTTCACTGCTGTCAGGAAGCTTGTTGAATTTAGTGTTGAGTTTTTCATATATTTACGCAATGTCTCGGTGTCAAACTTAAACTTGACGTCTGACAATCTCTAGCTTAATTCAAAATTAAAAGCATAGATATGGGCATGCCTCGAATCACGGCCATGAGATGTTCGGGGTAAACAGAGTCCGCAATCGGAGTATTTAAAATTAATTGATGAGCTAAAGACTGACAAGCACTTCTAGTCAAGCTACTCAAGTCAAGGCATTTTCGGTTCGCGACGTAAAATGTTTGCCTGCCTAAAGGTTTTTTTAAACCTTAGACAATAGGAATAGTGGGAGTCGGTGGGGAAAGTCAGGGGGGAGTGCAGTCATCATAACCAGATTTAACAATGAGTGTAATAGCAATGTAAATATATACAAGTATCACAACAGAATAAAGCTTATGATCTCAAATGCACTAAGTCCTTGTACATGCCTCGCAGACGCTGATGCCGTTTCTCTGCACTCGCCGTTGCCTCCTCTGACTTAGTTCTTGACTTCTCAGCCCCTCTATTCTCATTCTGTGGAATGTTGCACTTCTTGGGTTGCAAAGGCACCTGCACAGAAGCACTGTTTGTGTAACAGCAGCCACAATCCTCCATTGCGGAGGAAGCAGCGAAGGAGGTCTGGATGTCAAACTTTTTGAAAGTTTGAATTCAACTCAAGGTCATCTGAGATTTTTCTGGGAACTCCTGTCATTGGCTTCTCACCTTTTCCTCCATATTGCAGCCCTCTCTTTCTGCTGCCCAGTCCCTTAAACCTCCATTCTCTTTCCCTCTTGACCCAGCTGCAAAATGCTGCTGCGACGGTTTAATCTGTAGTACTGATGTCGTATGTTGCTTAAGGCCAGTAGCCAAGGTGTCCAGCGAGTTACGGGTTTCTTCCAAGATGTTGCAAAGATGAGACCTCAACTGCAAAGAATCTGAGGGGTCACCCTCCTGGGATGCAGAAAGTACAACAGATCCAATATTGTTTCTAGTAGTCCCAGCTCTGACAAGATCGCCCTTTCCTTTTGGTGACAGAGCATTCGTGTTTCTAGCCCTCTCTGTCTGCAACAAATTCTGTACACCATCTCGTTGAAGTAATGCTGGGTTTTGGAGGGCAGGCTGCCTTGTAAGTGACTCAGGTAGCTCCTCTGTAGGAGAGCGCACTCCTTCTTGTAGCTCCCTGCTCAATCCAAGGACACAGAGGAAAAGGCAGATATCACTATTATGCTGACAAAGGCTGGAAAGGATGATATGTATCAATCAAGTGCGATCTTGAGAATGATAAATATTTAACAGTTGCTGTGGAATTGAATTGAATGTTCAGTTAACAGTTGAATTGTATTGAACATTCAGTTAACAGTTGAATTGTATTGAACATTCAGTTAACAGTTGAATTGTATTGAACATTCGGTTAAGAGTTGAATTGTATTGAACATTCAGTTAACAGTGGCTGTGGATGATGATCTCAAGACTTTCTGACAATAATGTCTGCAGTCAACCTTGCACATGTGAGATGCGCCTTGAATACATACGTTGACTTCATTACTCTGTACGCAACAAACAATTTATTCGTCTATATATACTCCAACATATCGAGCTTACAGAAGTCCTTTCCTATGTAGTAATTGACAGACCTGTTAGACCCAGACGCAAGTGCGGCTGCAACCTCAAGCTGGTTTGAAAGCACCTGTATAAGCTTGTCTGTGTGCTGCAAAAGCAAAGATGCTGCCTGAGCTTGCTTGTTGACGCTTTTCCCATCCTGACTGGCACCCTGTAATTGTGACATGACTCAAAATGTTACATTCCAGACCTTTTCGCCATTCACTCAACCAAGGACTTTTATATGAGTGTTGCTGTGCAGAGAGCATTGTCATCTGCTGTCAAGGGCTCTGATACTAACAGGAGATTTGAGGTATTTCCAGTGCTGGAAAAATAAAAGGAATGGACTACATATCTCCTCACCTTCATGACTACCAACAGCCTGCTAAGCTCAGGACAAACAGTTTGGAGCTGTGAAACAGCCAATTGCATTGACGCATGGGTCTCCGAAACCACCTGGAGCTGATGCTGAACATGTCGCATTTCAGAGCGAGTGACAGTTTGACGCTGCCACTGAGCACTGAGCTCCTTAGTTTCCCTCTTGAAGGTCTCCTCCAGTTTCTCCTTGGCAGACAACAGAGCTTCATCGACCATCCTGCTTGGCAGACGATAAGACTGCTTTATCAGTCATTTGGCCTGGCAGACAAAAGTGCCTCATCAACAATGCTGCTCTACAGTGTATCATGCTTCATCTACCATCTTATTGCTAGTTGGTCCAAGAAAGTTTACATGGCCTGGATCTTACTTTTCAATCAAAGTGGAGACATCAGATTCAGTGCTTGACTGCTTGGCTTTTGACGACTGTGTTAGCTCAGAAATTGTCTTTTGCACCAAGTCCTCAAACTGCTTCAACCTGTGCTCTAGCTGAGCTTGACTGCTTGTTTGGCGTGCTGGACTGACAAAGCTACTTAGTTCTGCTTCGTGGATGTGTTGTCGAGGCCCTCCTGCAGTGGCAATTAACAGTCTAGTCTGGACCTCCCTCTCAAACGAGTCCAGACGTTGATTCACATCATTCATGATGGCAGGCTGAAGAGCCTCATGTAGCTGTGCGGACTGATTCTTAAATTTTGCACTGCAGCCATGCTCTAAAACTTTCAAGCGCTCCTCAAGCTGCTTGACAACCTGAGAAAAACATCTTACATTTATTGATATGAATTTTAAAAAACTTCCCGTGTCTCTGAAAGAGAATGAGTGATGTAAGAACTTTTTTCTGTAAGAAAGTAGGAACGAGCGGTTGCATATTTCAGGGGGTAAGTAGCTTTTAATATGAATAAGAGCTTAAGGCCCTCTTCTTCAGGATCTCGTCTTCACCTCAGCGTTGTGTACATGCACTCGTTGGTTCTCAGTGAAACCTTCCATCAGGTTCTGTTCAACAAGCACCAGTCGGTCTGCCAGAGCTCGAACGGAGTGGATGCTGGGACCTAGCCCCAAGTGAGCACTGGCAGCTAGCTTCTGCATGGTGCTCTCTATCTGTGTGACTTTGTTGGCAAGCTGGAATACTTCATGGCGATGATCAGCGGCTGAGTCCTCTTGACACATCTGACAAGATCTCAGCAACTTGGCAAGACTTAGGACCTGTTACGCACAGGAAAATACTGTCATTTTTCAGAGCATGCAGTTTTTTTAAGGTGCCACAAGCAGTAATGATCCAACCTTCTCTTCAAGCTCTGCTATTCCTTGACTGCCTCCATTTTCTTTTCCCGAAGTCTGAAAATGTGGATTCCCCTGCACATATGTTTGTAATTGTAAGGTTTAAGCTTTAAATTAATAAAGCTTACTGACTCCAAATGCTTTACTCTGTTCGCGCTATTCTTCAGTGCGAGTTGAGCGTACGAGTCTGTCATTCTAACTCAAGAGCTGCTCGTAATTTGGAAGTGTGTTAAAGAAAAGTGGAATGCTGCAGATTCCTACCCCTGTTGCAGTTCAATCTTGGTCAAATAATGACGTCCATACCTCTTTCACACGTCCACACTGTAGCCATCATTTTCTCAGCACATTGGGCGACTATTATGAGAAGCTACTAGTAGTCTCGCTTTACTTAATTTAAGTTAATTGTTCAACTTCTGAAGTCTCGGTCTTAATCAGCAGCAAAGCACTTTGCGGCTCTTAGTTCACGACATGCGAAATCCAAAGAAAACTACAGCTAAACCAAAGAGCAAGAGCTCTTCAAAAGTACGCTCATTCCCAATGCAGCGTGCTGAACACCCTCAATGACCGGACACTCCCCATCTGCAGGCAAAAACTAATTCAGCTGCTATGGACACTGATGCCCCATCATCATCTGCTCCTGCGGTAGGTCTTTCTCAAGCACCTGTAACTGCAATTGCTGACACTTCACAGAACACAGAGGACTATCAAATGTTACAGACCTTTACCTTCATAAGATATTTTTACTGATAGGTATGGAGGCCAGGTGTCGACCCACTTGCAGAGGATGAAGAGCTTGACTATGACCCCACAGCCTATGACTGCCTCCATAGACTCCAGCTAGATTGGCCCAGCCTAAGGTAGACACAAATCTAGAGTGTCCACAATACATCAACAATGTCATGTTGCCTGTAAACTTGGGGCATCAGTCCAATCTGTGGCCAAGGGTAAGATCATGCAGCTGGAAGATCATGACTGGACTGAAACTAGTTGCTTTAAAGCTCACAATCCATTCATACATGCAGCTTTGACATTATTAAGGATGATCTTGGGGCTCCAAGATCTACATTCCCGCACACTATGTATATGGTAGCCGGAACTCAAGCAGAAAATGCAAAGCAGAACTACCTAGCTTTCTTGCGTCTTGAAAAACTGGGTCAGGTTAGTTCAAACTCTTTCGCTTCAAAAATTGGCTGCTTTGTATTCATTCCTGAGTTGAACGTTTCTGTTGATAGATGTTGAAAAGGTTTAAAGTATGTCTTGATGGTCACCTCTTAAGGTCATTACTTGCCCTTATGAATACCATTGCTAGGGAAGACATGGGAAGAAAGCTAAGAAAGAGGAAGAGGATGATGAAGATGATGATATGTCTTCAGAAGAGGATGAAGTAGAAGAAGATGACAATGGAGGAGAGGAACCACCAAAGATGCATTACAGGTACGTCTTGCTTGAAGCTGAGCTAAATGTTATGGACCAGTCAGTTTATCTTGCTCTTAACTACCCGTCAGATATTATTGATATCAATCTTTCTGCAATCAGTCTTCATGGTCCAAGTTTTCTCTTATTTTGTAGGACGGTTATGAATGTTGGTGGCATCAATCGTGTGCGCACATGTCCACAACAGCCAGGGTTGGTTGCTGTGTGGGTAGAAAATGGCCAGGTGAAGCTTCTGGATGCGACAAAGTTGTTAAAGGAGCTATCAGAAGAGACAGAGCCATGCAACCGGTGAGAAATGCAGTACTGGTCCAAGAGAAGCGAGAGTTCATGAAAGTCTGATGCCAAGTTCTTTGTTGTGATGATTTGTAGCTTCTAACCATTCCAAGGCTTCTCAATCAATGCATGTTTTCAAGTTTAGTCTTCAGAAGGTCCTGTGATTCATTATCTAGCAACTGGACCACAAATGTTTTTTTAAAATTTGATGGTCAGCGCAGCTTCTCGCAGTTTGGCAGTCACATATTTCCCATCAGGCTCTCATCGGCATTGTGCTTGCTGGCTCTTCTTCTTTAACAGGCAGCGTGCCAAAGCCGACTTGAGACCTTTGCATTCTTACACGCACACTACTGAGGGTTTTGCTGTGGACTGGTCACCTGTTAAGTCAGGGCGCTTGGCAACTGGGGACTGCAATAACAAGATTCATGTCTGGGAGCCGCAAGTAAGTTTTACCCTGAAGCATATTTGGGTGAATGTTGATGCCCTGAGAGAGATACTTATCTATTTTAATCAGGGATTAAAAGCTGAGATCTTCTATTTGTTTTTGTCAGGTACCCAATCACCCTACTCACTATTTGAAAGTCTGTATGTGCTGTCATGTATATTTGGTGCTAAACTGAGGTTTAAACAAAATTTTGAATATCACATGCCACCTAAGGTAGGGATGATGTATGATTATGAGTTTTTTGATGAAGCATGAACACATGTTGTTGGGTCCTAAGATGTTGATTATGTACATGTGATACAGGAGGGAGGCAGGTGGCAAGTTAGTGGAGCTTACAATGGTCACAGCGGTAGTGTGGAAGACCTGCAATGGAGTCCAACCGAAGAGACTGTGTTTGCATCCTGTAGTGTAGACAAGAGTATCAGGGTATGGGACACCAGGGAGAGAACCAAGCCCATGATCACTGTGCAGGTCAGTTGTCTGACAGCTCAAGTGCATCAGCGCCGCACTTGCATGTTCTTCAAGTTAAAACTGGATGATTCATGAAATTGGCAATGAATCTTACAAAGCACACATGCAACACTCAGTGTAAAGATAACGTTTACTGTGAATTGTTTAGACTTGTTGCTCTTGATTTTAGTGATCAGCAGTTGTTCGCAAGCCCTTGAGTTGTCATCAGAATAGTTTGTTCAATGTTGATGAGGAGTTGAATTTGTTTGCCTATCCTAGTTCATTATGCCCTATGATGTGATGTGACGATGTTCTCTTAAATCCCTAGTTGGATTATGAAAGGACATTCATATAATTATGTAGAAATAAAACTGTTTTTCGATTTAGTGCTGCAGGCATGATAAAGAGGCTGCTACTTACCCTGATTTATTCTCTGCAACTCTACCTTTGGACAGGCTCATGATTCAGATGTCAATGTCATCAGCTGGAACCGATTAGTCAGCTACATGATGGCAAGTGGTGCAGATGATGGCACACTTCGAATCTGGGACCTCAGAGCCCTGAGTCAAGGGAACCATGTGTCACACTTTGCCTTTCACAGAGGAAGTGTGACTAGTGTAGAATGGTGTCCTTATGAAGGCTCCATGTTGGCATCCGCCGGCGAGGATAACCAGCTAGCGGTAAGGAGAAGTCTGATTTCAAGGCACCTATGTTCGTGAACTTTAATTAGTGCAGAGGACTGAACACCTACGGATTGGAGCGGTTGTCAAGCTGTTATATATATCCCTTCAGGTTTGGGATTTGGCCTTGGAGCGTGACCCTGAAGAGGAGGAGGCCCTGGCACCTGAGGGGAACGCGATGGCCCCAGAAGACCTGCCAGCTCAGCTCCTGTTTTTACATGCTGGACAAAAAGATCTGAAGGAACTGCACTGGCACAGTCAAGTACCTGGCGTGATTGCCTCCACAGCAGGGGATGGTTTCAATGTGTTTAAGGCGTCTAACATGTAGACTTATGTTGGACAAGGTTGTGACTGCTGTGGTTTTTGTTCTAGTTAAATGATGTCTATTACAGTATGCACGTGCTGACTCAGAAGAGAAAACAAAGATAATGCATAGCTAAGAAGGAATCTGCTGCAACAGTGAGCATTTATTTCATCAACAAAAACACTCAAACTCATGGCCATGAGCTTAGCTCTGCGTCATTTCAAATATTCCGAGGGAAATGTTTTGGACATGCTGGTGGGAGTCTTGGTGATGAAAAGTCACCTCTTCGCCATCCAAAATCATCACTAAATAGGCACATCTGAGGGCAGGGGGCTTGCTTTCATTGACATGTTGTTCTGTACAACATTGATGACCACTTGTCCATCAGCAAGAGAATTCCTGAGAACGAACAAATAATCTCATGTCCACTTATTTCTCTTACAGACCAGCGAAGAAAAAGGGTACTTGCACAGCCATGCTTGTGAATTTATCTATGAACTCACTTTAAGCCATCTGCAGTGTACAGCTTCCCAACGGGCCCAGACAGTCTACTACTTGAGTACAGGTCATCTACAGCCTTCATCACCTTCAAACATAAGCATGAGCGCTTGCAAAGGCATCTTAGAAGTATGAAGAACATTCATTCAGAGAGCATGAAGCAGCAGAATCTACAATCACAATGATCTCAAGCTATTTTCAAATCATCCTGATTCCTAAGCCTTTCACCTCATCATGGATTTTCTGGATAGGCTGTCCAGCATCTATCTCAACCCAGTTCTTCCCCTTCAGCATGTCAAAATTTGCCGCTACCTGTTAAGTTGCATTATGAAGGTAATAGGTTATCTACAGCCAAGTGGTGCTAGGAGATGCATCCAACCTTTTTCTGGAACTCAGCCTTCTCATATCGCTCCTCTCCATAGCCTCCTCTTGAAGCTGCCACCTCAGGGCTGACTCTCATGTACAGCACCAAGTCAGGTTCAGGGAGACCCCTCTCAGGCATCATACACCACTGCAACATAGTTAGGGTCAGATAAAGCATGCTCATGTTTTCATACACATTAGGCTTGAAATTCATACCTTGATAGACGACAAAATTTGATGTATAATTGCAATTACAGTAAACTGGATTATGGCATGAAGTTACTTCCCTGTTAAATAGATTGCGGCACCCTCTCACCTGCTGATCCATGTCAGGGATATCTTTGGCTAGTGTGTAAGCCATTCCTGAATAGGAATAACGGTCTACCACTAGTGATATCCCACTGTTCAACTTGTTGAACATGTCTTTGCTGCATTAACAAAAGTACCATATGGATAAGACTGCAGCAAAAGAGGTTCACCAACAGTTTAATAAATACCATTTTTCTCTACGATTAGCAGCAAAAACTAAATGCACGGCTGCATCATCGAGCTCCACTTTACTCGACAAGAAGTTGTTTATAACTTTACCAAGCTCTGTGCTCCTGTCTGGAAATCGCCAATGTTCGGGTTTCCTCTGAAAAAAGGAAGATTCAAGCAGTGTTGAGGAAGCATAAATCTTTCTGCTAGGGTGCACAAATATCACCTCTGATTTTTGAAGACATTCTACAAGCTTGTTGCACTGGGTAGTTTTTCCCGAGCGATCTATGCCCTCAAATAAAATGAATGCACCCCTCTGAAGCATTTCCTACATAAGTGGCTTACGATAACGACTTTTTAAAAACAGATTGCAGCACTTATACTCGTGATGTCAATACTTTTAAACAAAGCCCTGAAATATGTGAAACCTAGCTTCAAATACTTCACACAAGTACCCACGTCATCATCATATGAGTAGCAATTACTGAACTTTACAAACATTGGAAGCATAATTAAAGGTACGTTGTGAGAGAGAAGTTATGGCCGAATGTAGGGGGGTCGCATTAGGTATTGTATTCTCATTGCACATGTGCCTTTATGGAACACGTTGGGTAATTCAATCTCCATTGTTCTGCAATCTAGATATCTATGCGTAACCTGAAGTGCTGAGTCACGAAGAAGTTTGTACACATTATCCTAATTATCCTGCTATTTGCGTGTCTATATATCAAGAGTAACCTTGATCTCAAAAGTGTCCTTTAAAACCTATAACGGAAGACTGGCAACTATGTATGAGACACATATCTCAACTTCTGTGCATCTCATTGAATGTAACTGTAAATCTCATGGATATGTTCAGGGGAAACCTCACCTTAATGTCCACAAACCCATTCTACTCCCCCGTCGTCTCCTTAGACATCAGACCAGGCGGTTATGCAGTCCTCACTCTCCAGAAAGAGCCTGTGAATAGTCTGGACCTCTCCGCCTGGCAGGCCCTCGAGGCTGCACTAGATCAGCTGGAGGCGGACTCCTCCATCTCTGGAGTCATTTTTGCCTCAGGTCTGAAGAGGGATGTATTTTCTGCAGGGAATGACCTCATGGAACTGTATGCCCCAAGGACAACGGAGCAGCGGTACACCGAGTTCTGGGAGGTTTCTAACCGCTTTCTTGCTAAGCTACATAACTCCCGGCTCTCCACTATTGCTGCAATTCGAGGGGCCTGCCCAGCAGGTGGATGTATCATAGCCATGTGCTGTGACCATCGTGTTATGAGCAGCCAGGGCAGCATTGGTTTAAATGAGGTGCAGTTGGGAATTCCAGTCCCAAAGTACTGGGGGATGCTGATGACTCGTCTGATAGGCCAGAAGGCTGCAGACAAGCTTTTGTTAACGGGCAAGCTGGCTACCAGTCAAGTAAGTCTGATGAATATGTTGCGCTTTTAACTCTCTCCTTCGATAAGGCCTGTTGAGGGTCAGGTGGAACCTTGATAGGCCATCACTTTGCCTTATTGAATGGGTGCTTTACGACAGTCATAGCTTAGCCATGACTATCGTAAGGGCTCTTGAATTGATAGTTGAGGCTTTCAGCTCACCAATTGAAGCGAGAAGATACTTTTTGCTACTGTAATACAGCTTGCTTGCTCAGATTTGGATTCATGATCCGGGGAATTGGTCTGTAGAGATCTGCATAGTCTCATGGTGTCTGTTTCAGTAATCTATCAGCCTCATTAGTTCATTATGGATGTCTGTTTCAGTAATCTATCAGCCTCATTAGTTCATTATGGGTGTCTGTTTCAGTAATCTATCAGCCTCATTAGTTCATTATAGTTGTCTGTTTCAGTAATCTATCAGCCTTATTAGTTCATTATGGGTGTCTGTTTCAGTAATCTATCAGCCTCATTAGTTCATTACGGGTGTCTGCCTCAGTAATCTATCAGCCTCATTAGTTCATTATGGTTGTCTGTTTCAGGAGGCCAAGCAGCTCGGTCTGGTAGATGAACTGGTCCCCAAAGACCAGCTAGTGTCAGCTGCAGAAGCTGTGATGCTCAAGTTGGTGATGCTACCGTCCTGTGCTGTAGCAGCTTCAAAGAAGTCTCTCAGAGATGACTTCTGTCAGGACTGGATCAAGTACTCAAAGGAGGAGCCAGCTGGTGCTTGGAAGTTTCTGTGTCAAGAAGATACCTTGAAGACACTGGAGGCAGCACTGCAGCGGCTCTCTGGGAACAAGAACACTTCAAAAGCAGCCTCAAAGCTGTAAACAACAGGACCACAGTTCCGGCAGTTACGATGCATAGCTCTCAACTGCAGCAGTACAGCAGCTTAGGACGCAGATCAGAATTTTTACTTCACCTGCATGAAAGTAACTTACAAACAACTTCCATCCAAACATTCCTTTTAGAAACTATTTGTTATGGGCCTCTTTTTTTAAATATTTTCTGTTTTAAAATTAGATTTTTGGTGATGCTCTGTGGCAACTGATTGAGAAACAAGCAGAGAGCTTTGTGTATCTGAGGGATGGCTTGAAATGACAGTAATGTGAAGCAAAGTGATGTCGGGGAGATAGTGTTAATAGAAATCTTGAAATCAAATTAAAATACAAACAAGGTAGAACTAGGACCTTTCAAGTTTAAGTTCACGTGTGCAGGTATGAACAGATGTAAAGCATTAACGGTAAGGGTTTGGCATTAAACCTTGTTGGTAAGGGTTTTGTAGTTGAGCATTATATTGCTGAGGAGCGCTGTATGGCTGCTGTTGAGGAAGGTTGCTGTATGGCTGCTGTTGCTGTTGAGAATAGGCAGGTGGTTGCATGTTGACAGACTGTGCTGCTGCAGCACCCATCTGTTGTTGTTGAGCCCGTGATGGGGGGATCCCAAGAGTGTGTGCTGAGGTTTGCTGCTGCTGCAGTGGTGGAGGCATGGCTTGGGTCTGATATGAGAGCTGCTGTGGGTTCATTTGTACAGCAGTGCTGATGCCATTAGGCCCTTGTTGCTGCTGAAACCCTGGACTCTGGAACCCTGATGCAGGCGGCTGCACCCTGGCTTGCTGCTGCTGCTGCTGCAAGCTGAAATCATGTGGGGTCACTGACTGCTGAAGGAGCCATGCAGGGGTGCCAGGCGGTCCTCCTGGCAGCCCCTGCTGCTGCATATTCAATGCAGCTGCTGTCTGAGGTATTAGGCCTCCCTGCTGGGGAGGCAGTGGACCAGGGGAGCCTCCTGTAGACATTTGCTGAGGGCTGTACTGCTGCTGCTGCATGGCTGCCTGAGGGCTGTACTGCTGCTGCTGCATGGCCGCCTGAGGGCTGTACTGCTGCTGCTGCATGGCCGCCTGAGGGTTATACTGCTGTTGCTGCAAGGCAGCCTGCTGTTGAGGGTTGTACTGCTGCTGCCGCTGCATGGGGGCCTGTTGCTGAGGATTGTACTGTTGTTGTTGAGTGGTGACGGCCTGTTGCTGAGGATTGTACTGTTGTAGTTGCATGTTGGCCTGTTGCTGAGGGCTGTACTGCTGCTGCTGCATGGCCCCTTGCTGCTGACCCCCTGAACTTGACAAGAGAGCTTCACCATTTTGTACTCCTTGGCCATAAACACCAAGCTGAGCAGCGCTTCCAACTTGAGCACTGCCGCTGCCATAGGCATTGCTCGTTACTGCTGCTGGTCTTGCAGGAGCTCCAGTAGGACCATAGGGGCCTGCCTGATCTTGACTCGCTGCAAGGGAGACAGGCCCATATGAACTTATGAGAGGGGCTGCTGGGGCTGGAACCTGTGCAGAAGCCTGCTGTTGTCCCAGTGGCAATACCATGGCTGGAGGTCCGGGTAGGGACAGCTGTGCCAAGGGAAAAGAATATGGTCAGCAGTGGCCAGTCAAAGATTGAGACCACAACATTTTGTTCTGATCACACATTAGTAGTCACAGTGCCACCTCATCACTACACACACACTCATTAGTCACAGTGCCACCTCATCACTACACACACACTCATTAGTCACAGTGCCACCTCATCACTACACACACACTCATTAGTCACAGTGCCACCTCATCACACACACACAC
>BEGY01000001.1:1091998-1191758 GCA_002335675.1 Chlamydomonas eustigma | reverse complement strand
CCTCATCACACACGCACACTCATTAGTCAAAGTGCCACCTCATCACACACACACACTCATTAGTCAAAGTGCCACCTCATCACACACACACACTCATTAGTCAAAGTGCCACCTCAGCACACACACACACTCATTAGTCACAGTGCCACCTCATCACACACTGGCCCACCGGTTTCAGCTTGTTGACTGACAAAGCTCCCAAGGGGACCTCTAGTATTGGGACTGTCAGTTCATACACCTCCGGACGTTGATCAGGGGCTGAGGACCTCTCAGCTCGGATCTGACCACACACAATGTTTTGTCGTCAATTCGTATACTTGCCTTGCATGGGGTTTAGAGTTTAGGGTCTAGAAAGTGCAGGCCTTCTTTCTCCTGTCTGGACAAGCATCATTTCAGGAATATGGGCATTCATCGCTCTGTCCTAGAACCTTAAGGTTCAGGGGGCTCCCTCCACTTTCTCACCTGAAAAGTGAGTGAACCGCTATTGAGTGCTGACCCTGGAACAAGTGGTTGTCCCTCAACAACACACCAGTTTCTTGCTTCTTTCAACAAGCTGTTCCGGTCAAAACCTTTGATCAGCAACTCTTGAGTGTCCTGGAGCAATGAAATGAGAGAAAAATACTTGGTAATGAAAGGAAGAGATGAAAGATTATCATCATTGTAACGAAATGCCGATGCTCAAATGAGATGTAGATGAACCCTCAGAATCATACGTGATTGAAATTTGCCCTCTCGACTAACACGTTTACCTGATCTAGCATTTTTGTTTTGGCAGATGCTGTCAGTGCCTTGACAACAGCTGAAACCGGTGGAGTGTTTCCAATAGCAGATGAAATGACCTTGCATTCAGAAATGACAGCATTCCAAGTCAGAGTAAGTGGAGACCTGTAGCACTTGTATTGTACTTGTTCTTTGTAGGCTCTCGGCAACTAATGCTCATGTTTCGCTCACGCCATTAAGGTTCGCTACCCTTGACGTAGATTAAATGTATGACTGGCAGTACTTTAGTACTCACGCGTGACATGGAGCAGTACATAGGACATTACCTGTGGCATGAAGCGATGATCAGTGCGCAAGCTGACCACAGGCTTGGAACACACCCTTCCAAAGGCAGCAACATGAGAGTCTCCTCCGCAAAGGAGTGTGAAGCGGAAGCCCCTAGCTAGTGACATGTTCTAAAAGGAGAGAGACATATAAGTATGCATGTAGTTCGCAGATTTCAGAAGCAAGTTATGAGACTGCATTCTGTCATTGTACTCTCACTCCATGGACTATGTGTCATTGTACTCTCACTCCATGCGCTTTGCCTATGAGTCTTTGCAACCTGAAGCATGTGCAACATGGTCAGCTTCTCTTCCGAGTGTGCCTTAGCGCTCCAGCGGTCAGGTAGGTCATCAAGCAGATCAGGCAGGCCAAATTTGCCGTACAAGTGACTGGAAAGGCCTGATTTCTGCATGAGTGATACTACAGCACTCTGGGTTCTCCCATGTCCTGCAGCATGCAAAGGTCATGGACATGGGCCAGTCAAACAAATATTTCGCTTCACTAGCTGTTTCCGTACTGCACATAGGCATATAAAGGCATGAGCTTACATACGGCTTATTTCTTACCTGTGAGGTACTCCAGGCTGGATTCCACAATGGGCACCTGAGGATATACCAAGGGTACAGGCGTCACCAATACTACATGCTTGATGGTGGTTGGCAGTGCTGCTAGTCGTTGTTGGATCATGGCCCAGGTACCTGGCCGGACGCAGGTCTCCAGGGAGCGCTCAGTACGGACATCAATCAGCAGTACTGCGGTAGTGGCTCCCAGGCATCCTAACCAATTCCAACCAAACTCACCAAATACCTGAGGCAAGGGACAGTGGCAAGGCTTAGGACTCTGAATACAATCAAGTAATATCCATAGACTGGTGTTTAAACAGAATAGTCTGGAAACTGATGGCCACATAGGACACCAATGACATCGCTTGATACAAGTGGCGCATCCTTCACACCTACAGCAGAGTTTCCCACATTGCTAAGAGAGCTTAATGCAGGCTTGTCTCCACCTTACCGTTTTTTGTGCTATGGGAACTGACCTGATTGTGGTCGTAAATTCTCTCTGGGGTGGTGTGCTGTTGAAACAAGCAATAGAACTTGCGCGCAAAGAAGAAGATGCCTTGGAACACGGGACAGAACTGGAACTCCACAGGATAGCTACCCCATCCATCAAATATATCATGGTCATTCCAGACAGTTGCCTGCACAAACAACGCAATCTGTAAGGGTGCTAATCATGATTTAATTTAGAGTTGAAGTCCTATTGACTTGACAATGAAAGGACTAGATGGAGGCCATGGCATAAACAACGCCGCTCATCAATGACAGACCATTTCAACTTGAGGCTGCACACTAGTAATATTCAATGAAGGAGATGTCATACCTGTGGGATGATTGCCAAGGCGTTTGCAAACTTAGGCTCAGAGAAATGCCTGCAGCGTAAAGATCTGAAGGTCAATGGAAAGTGGTGGATGGTACATCTTGCATACTGCTGCTTATTGGATGTAACGTATAGGAGAAGACATCCAAGGGTCATAGATCCGTGTGAGGAATTGCAAACGTACGTGACATAATTTGTGAAGTAGAACCATTCGACTTGGTCAGACATCTCTTGTGTAAACGGGTGTGCAAATCTCTGTGTGAGGTCTGGGATCTGGAGCCACTGGAAGGACCAATAAAAAAAGACAAAACATCATGATGAAAAATGCTTGGTGGCACTGAGGGCACTGAGGGCAACTAGCAAATATATAAATTGAAGAAGATGACTCATGCTTCTATATTGAGGATGCAGAGATTCAAGATGGTTCACACTTTGCCTGTTGCACCGCCTCATTATGTTTTGACCCATAAAAAGTCATCATGCTCTTATGAGCTGATGAATGCTCACTTGCAGCATGGCTGGTAGATTCCACACGTCATCGCAGTAAATCTGATCACCCCCTCCTATCATGACATGCAAACTCTTCTGCTGGTTTGCAAACAGCACATCTCTCCAAAGAGGCTGGATACCACCCATCAGCTCCTTCTGCTCTGCATCATGGAACCCATTCCCAGAAAAAAAGCCCCATCGCCATTGTTGAGCGATGCCAGGCACCTGAAACTGGTACCTAAAGGACATCGTTCACAGAAGTGTGAAGGTGTGGGTTTTCACACCCATGTCTCAAACCTCCTCATAACCATCCTTTCAATGATACAGTTGAGTCCCCTGACTGACAGACATGGCCTACAAATGAGATGCCTGTAACAGGTGTTTATGTCACACTTAATCTAACGTTCAAGAGTAATTAAAAACGTGTAGAGTTACAGATATCAGACATCACTGACCCCTATGCAGGTCCTGTATGAAGTTGTCACATTTATCCATAGAGCCAATTCACCCATGAAGCATACCTCTTCTGGTACGTGAACATGTTGTCGTTGGCATGTGCAACCATGTACTCCACTGTGCGCTCCGGAACACCACACAGAATAGTGAAATCAAACCTCCAGAAGTTGTATCCTCTGTAATGGTTGAGGTGCTGGGCTTTCACATGTGATTCACTCCTGCCATCAACACGAAAATGAAAATACATTCTGAGTATCCAGATCTTCACACAGAATTAAGAAAACTTCACCTTACTTGAATCCTCTTTAGGAGACTCCTTGCTTTAAATTCTCTCTCTTCTGTTACTGTTGCGCATTCTGAGTGTCCATCATGTAAGTCTTCCATGTGTGTCATTAAGGAATATGTGTGGACACTTTTGTGGACCTTTCAAGTCCAACATGAGGGAATGGCATAACAGCATGGGAAAAATCCCTCACCCAGGGACTTCTATATCCTTGAACTTGAGCAGTGGTGGAGTTGTGCCTTTGCATTGATGAGCCACAACAAGAACGGAGGCGTAATAGGCATAAGACAAGGGGTCATAACCTCCATATCGTAGGAAGGGACCATAAGTCTTGACCTCTGGGGGTGGGCCACTCTGTTTGGTGCTGGTGACAGCTGCTGACCCTGCAGGCCCAGATGGTGGTGAAGAGCCAGAACCCAGAGGGGACGCGGCAGCAGCAGCAGCAGAGGCTTCAGCACCTTGTCCTGTGGGGACTTGAGGTGGGTTCAGAAACCCAAACCTGGAGAGATGCAGCGAGCGGAGAGACTTTGGAAGAAGTTGGCGAGGAAGTGGTTGGATGTTACATTCAGAAGTTGGTGAGGAAGTGGTTGGATGTTACATTCAGAAGTTGGTGAGGAAGTGGTTGGATGGTACATTCAGAAGTTGGTGAGGAAGTGATTGGATGTTACATTCAGAAGTTGGTGAGGAAGTGATTGGATGTTACATTCAGAAGTTGGTGAGAGAGTGATTGGATGGTACATTCAGAAGTTGGTGAGGAAGTGGTTGGATGGTACATTCAGAAGTTGGTGAGGAAGTGATTGGATGTTACATTCAGAAGTTGGTGAGGAAGTGGTTGGATGGTACATTCAGAGCCCTGGGCTGGCTACATTCAAGCGATATGAACAAATTTCCAGGTGAAGACTATCAAATGTGTACATCTAATGTGACTATCTGAAGCTTACAAGCCACTGTCCTAGTGCAGGACAGAGGCATGTAAGCTATGTAGAAGGTCTGTTTCAAACCTTCTACACACCCATATGAATGTTACATAGTCACATGATACCATCTTGGAGCTCATGTTACATAGCCAATATACAATACCTGCTGGGTGCTAACGGAGCATTCCTCAGAGTCTCAGTGTTTGCAACATCCATAGGCTTGCTAGCACACCAACCAGCACTGTTAGCAACCTCAACAGGCGGCTGATTGGGGTCTCCTCCATCAGGACCTAGCTGCTGCTGGTCATTACCTAGCCCATTTGCATCTGTTGTGTTGGTCGTCCCAGCTGGCGTTTTATTCTTGCCACGACCAAATAGCCGTCCAAAAAAACCAGGTTCAGCTGCTGTGTCTGCATCGCGCCCTGCACCCTCCAAGTTAGCTCCTTGCTCTGTGACTTGGGCCCTCTCTGCTGGGTTGCTGGATGTGGGCTGAGAGCCACCAGCTTGTGTCTGAGGACGTGATGTGGGAGTCTGATTTGCAAGTGCACCAGGCATTCGCTGTTGAGGTGCGGTTGAGGCTCCTGCTTGCGTTTGAGCTTGATTCTGAGGGTAGGGGCTCGGATATCCGCTACATGCATTGAAATTACGAGAGGTTATCAGCAAATTGCGACTTGGTCGTCTTTGGCAGCTTCGAATGGAACATTACCGGCAGAGTTGTCGTATCCTTACCTATTTTGGCTCTGCGCTCCAAACATTTCGAAAGTGGAACGAAAGCGCAGGTATTAGCTGTTCGCTTAGAGTGTTGAGTAGGTAGTTATATGCCTTTTTAAGAGCCTCTAAATTATTGATGAAGGAATCTAGTTATAGGAACAGGTAACCATGCAGTGACACACTTCTCTGAGTCTTAAATAGCGCCCACCAAATGAGGTATCGGTTACCTTCATCCCCATATGATCACTTTCGAGATTCCAGCGTCCTTTTCATCCAATTCGATGCAGTAATATGAAGGAAACATCACCTGATTAACAAGTGACCGCTCCGAAACTTTGTGTGATTTTTGTGCTTACCATGGACTTTTGTGTCCAAATTGTTACTCGTGCTTTGGCTGTGCTTTATAGCATGTCCCTATTCAGCTTTCTATTGCATGTCCAACTGCCTGAATTCGAGTTCTGTTATAATTTCAAAAGCATTAATGCACTCCTCATTGAGACCTAGGTTGCCATGTTGTTGGCAGCACATTTTGTACAACAAAGTTAATCAGGTTAGACAGGTCCTACACGACTTTCTAAAGTTTGAGTAAGGTACTGGCAAGAAAGATGCACAACAACTCAACATTCGATTAGAAAGCAGCTCTTCCCATCAGACAAAACTAGCAAGCCAAATTCAAACTGAGACACATGTACTGAAGCTTCATTAGTGAAACAGTAGATAACTATTAGTTTATCAACAAGCCTGAACAGTCTTTATCAGAAAGTCACACATGTGCTTTCTTGAAAAAAAAAATCGACCTTGAACTCCTCTCATAGCAGTTACTGTTTAAGGAAACCTTTGAGTTCAGCTCAATTCTGAGTAATCTATGGTGAAATTTAAATTACTTTTAGCCTATATGCGTCTGCAATGCAAATATGCATTAAGAAAATCGGCAGGCCCGCAGCCCTCCGTATTTCACCAATTAGGAGCTGTCATCTCTAGTATTGATACTGCTCAATTACAGAACCAACCCATTCTATTTTAAGGAATTTATTCAACAAAGAGCCGCAATCGATCACTAAGGTTGAAGATCTGAGTTAGAAACCAATGGCCCTTCCAGGTCAGTGTTCTCAATGCACAATTTCAACTGTAGTTGTAAATCTAAAATAGACTTTCTTCCGTTCCCCCTCTTGCCTTTTTAAATTATGTTTTGTCTTGCATGGATGCAAATTTCAAGATGTTTTTTTTAACATTACGAATCCATGTGCACCCTTATTGTTTAGGCCAAGTAACACCTGCTGGAGTCCCTGCTTTCAAGCTCGTCTTGGTCGGCGATGGTGGTACTGGTAAAACCACATTTGTTAAGCGACATTTGACAGGGGAGTTTGAGAAGAAGTACGAGCCAACGATCGGTGTAGAAGTCCGGCCTCTGGACTTCACAACCAACAGGGGGAAGATCAGGTTCTACTGCTGGGATACAGCAGGGCAAGAAAAGTTCGGAGGGCTTCGAGATGGTTATTACATTCATGGGCAATGTGCAATCATCATGTTCGATGTTACCTCCCGACTCACGTACAAGAACGTTCCTACCTGGCACCGAGACTTGTGCAGAGTGTGTGAGAATATCCCCATCGTCTTGTGTGGCAACAAGGTTGATGTCAAGAACCGCCAGGTGAAACCCAAGCAGGTCACTTTCCACAGAAAGAAGAACTTGCAGTACTACGAGATTTCAGCCAAGAGTAACTACAACTATGAGAAGCCATTCCTGTACCTAGCGCGCAAGCTCACTGGTGACGCTGCACTGTCCTTTGTTGAGGAGGTGGCACTTCCTCCCCCAGAGGTACAGATTGATCTGGCTGAGCAGCACAGGAATGAACAGGAACTGGCAGCTGCTGCACAGGCTCCACTTCCAGCAGAGGATGATGATGAGCTTTTAGAATAGATAGGTATCAATGCAGGTTTTACAGATAGATGTCGGAGTTGGAATTGTCATCTGTGCATGAAGAATTGACTCAATTTGCGCTTAGCACTTGCTTTAATTGTTGAGATTGACTATCAACATGCATTTTAAGCTGATTTGTTCCTTTGATGCCAACAAAAATATTAACATCGTGAAGAAAAATCTGTGAAAGAACCCAAGAAGATGTATTTTCTCGAGAAGTTCGGATCAACAACTTGAAAGACAGAACCGTTCGACAATATTAAGAGAACAGTGTGGTCACAATTTATTAACAAGAAGCCTGT
Organism: Chlamydomonas eustigma; assembly: GCA_002335675.1. Taxonomy (NCBI): domain Eukaryota; kingdom Viridiplantae; phylum Chlorophyta; class Chlorophyceae; order Chlamydomonadales; family Chlamydomonadaceae; genus Chlamydomonas; species Chlamydomonas eustigma. Next base: position 1,184,255 of record BEGY01000001.1, on the reverse strand, counting down.
TCTTCTCTAGCATAGCCTCAACATCAGTGCTACAAAAGTCCTCAGAACAGACTCCTCTTTCTTCGACTGTTTGTCTCTGAACATAAGTCATGTTGAAGAGGGTTATGGTTAAACAAAAGCAAATCGAGAAAAGGTATGTGATCATCACCTGCTTGTCCGCACTTCCCAAATGAAGAAGAGGTGATCTTTGATCCCAGGATAGCAAACAGTTTGTCCTCTCAAGTGCGAGCAACTCCACCTGCATTAAGATCAAGAAAACGATCTCTTGATTTAATCAACAATAAAGCAATTGCTGAATCAGTGCATAGGTAGCTGACCCGCACCTGCATCTGCACATTTGCTGAATCAGTGCATAGCTGAAGTGAGCCAGACCCATCAAATCATAATGACAATCACACAATGCCAGGATCACAGCCTTGGGCAACACATACTTCAATACGTGAGCTTTGCTGTCGCTCCTGTAGGCGTTGTTGTGGTGACTTCCACACCCTGGAGATGTAAGCTAAAGAAGCATCAACGTAACCCTCAACTCCTGCTGGTTGAGAGACAGATACCAGGATTGCATGCCCTTCCAATGTAACAACCTGTAAGAACAAACTGAGAGTAGGCCATCTCTCTTGGTCTCAATTGTGATGGGGTCATCACAATAAAAGACAGGACGCCTGAAGGTGCAAGTTGGTACCTCAATACTCACAAATCCACTACATAAGTAGAGGGCTTAGATAATCTAAGGGTTTGAGTTTGTTTAACATGCAACAAAATGCCCAATGTGCATTATGAGGCTGTGAAAGCTTTGTGGAGTACAGCCATCTTCAGACCCCTCTCTTCTCAAAATCCTCACAAACATTAGATGGTAAGTCTTCCCATTTAACAAATTTTGATTTAACCTCAGCGTGCCATCATTGAGCATGCCGAGAGTGCAATGGTATGAAGTGCACAAGAAGATATACAAATCCTTTGGTCTGTTGACGTTTGGGCAGATGAGCGGATCTTACACAATTCTTTTTGATGAATACACAATTGCAACTTTGTAGAATCTATGTTATCCAGATGAGCTTGCTGAAATGCGATCAGCATGACATGTGTTGTAGCTCCTACTAATGCCCTCACCTTGCAATGTGTGTGAGTTCTGTTCATGTGCAGAATGGTCCTGTCCTCAAAAAAAGCACGCAAACGGCCGTCCTCAAAAGCACAAAATGATCCCCACCCAGGTATCTCTGCCTTGTCCAGGATGGTCTGCAAGAGCGACATTGATAGAGCCACTACTATCATGCTGATGAAGGGTTAGATCTACACTAAACTTAGCAGCTAGGAACATCAAGAAAATCTTGCATTGCAATTCTTGCCTCTGTTTGAATGGGGGCAAAAATTGATACAGTTGATATTGGTGTCTGTATGTATGTGAGATTGGGTGGACCTCAACATTACGTGTACCTTCACCAGGTTTGACCATGGTTTGACCATGAGGCCACAGATATGACCTCCACATGAAATCAGATGGCATGAGTTCATCTCTTAAAAAGCAAATGTAACATTGTTGAAGTGGCTGAATGACCTGACCACCTTATCTTTACTTCTGACTTACATCTGAGTGCACTGCAAAGCTCTCTTCAACTAATTGCTTCATCATATGAAGCTGTGACACAGGATTTATTGGCTGCAACAAAGGAGAGTCGTTAATTTCCCTCTCGCATGTGAAATCAGCTGTCAGCCTTAAGGGTGTACCCAAGATGCAGTTCATCTCAAAGGAAGTTCCCTCTGGCGTCTTGAGTAGCGAGTCAAGGCTTGTTGCCATTTGCTGCCTAAAAACAAAGCAAGGATAAGCTATGCATAAGGCAGATGACTTTTGTTTTGAGGTAAGGTGGCATGATTATGACTCAAAACTCACTGTCAGGACAGACCTATTAAGAGAAAGGCCCTCAAGCCATTACATAGTGATTTTTGATGGACTTATAGCCCTTCACCTAGCCTGATTTTGACTCCATGCATCAACATAATGTAACTGTCAAGGTAAAGATACCTTAGCTTGGAAGCATGAGCTGCAAATGTAGCTAGAGGGAGCCGTTTCCCTTTGTCCCAAACAGATTCTGGAACACAATGAGCTGCATACAGCTGTTCAGTCAGGCCACTGTTCGGATGATAACGGAAGTTGGAGATAAACCTGCCATGCCGGGAGGTGACAAGGCACATGTCATCATTATGGTGCAGCCAAGCCTCGACCTCACTAGTAGAAGCGTGAAACTGGTATGTTGCCTGTGAACAGTTGGAAATGTGATGTCAGAAAAAAATGTCACCAACGTGTCAGGTCAACAAACAAAAATGTTCACAACAGCATAATTTCTGACCTTTCATGGCATTAAGGATAAAGTTGTCGTGGCATGTACAACATTATCACCTATTTACCTGCGGCGTCCACTCCATTACTACAGGCAAGCCATCTGGAAAAAGGGATAACGTCTGCTCTGTCCACCATCCGTGGCAAGGACATGTATCTTGGAAACCAGCATGTCTGTCCTTTAAAGCGTTCGGGAGTTCTGTTGAGATTGAGGATGTCTCCTCTTTGTTTGTTGTTCCCACAACTGCCATATCCTGAGACAGACATGTGGAGTGCTGACTACCATGAAACATTAGGGTTTAGGGTTGCGTTGCACAGTCTACTGAGGTATTTCATAATGGCTAGCAAACCAGCGTTACCTTCAGGAGGAGCGAGCGGTGCAGGAGAAAGCTAAGGTGAGGAGGCAGTTTTTCTTATGCCTGTTGATACTTAAAAACTAGATGAACTCACCCTGCCTCTTGTATCAGTGGTTTCAAGTATTCCAGCAGCTTCTATGAGCAGCTCTAGGATCGCTTTCCATCGAGGTGGACAGGCCATGATTGAGAAGACTTGTGTGTGCCACACATACTGATACGCTCCTATGACAGCGTCCTCATGCACAAGGAGTGGATAGGACACAGCCATGCGCCTGCGGAGCTGATGCAGCACTGCCTTCCCAGTACCATCTTCTGTTGTCAGAGCAAGTTTACCATCTGCATGCATGTGGAGGAGTCCTCTGGACAGTGCCATCTCAACAGAGGAGGGCCACCAAATGTTGCGCATGTGATATCCAAGAGTTAATATTTCCCTGTAAAAACATTAAACTGTAAACATGGGTTGGGTTGCAGGTGACCTTCCATTTTGAAGTGATGCAAGCCTTGAAACATAACCTTGATGTGGTTAGAGTTTTGCTGTTGATGTAGGGCACATCTAAATGCATGTTTCTGAAATCTAGCACCATGTTTAGCGCAGGAGCATGGCGACTCAAGGCAAAATCAGTAAGATGACGCTGCTGATGGCATTCTCTCTTCACAAGGAAGTTACAGCCTTTTGAGCTGAGTACCAGTATAGTCCCATCACTGAAATTTGCCTTCAATGCCCCAGACATTTCTATAATTATTCGGGTAACGTCCATTTAAATTGCTTTACCTTGACGTATGTCATAAAATATTAAATCATATTTAACACAAGCAGGGTAGGTTTGTAGCACGTACAGTCAACTTCAGGCAAAGTCTCCAAAATGTTTTCATGTAGCGAACAGATTTAGCCTACAAAGAATTTTTTAAGCTACCGATTGCGTTAACCAATGGAGCTTCAGACTGCTGGAGGAGGAGGTGTTATTCATAAAAATGTTCTCGTCAGCATGCTATTTTTGACAGTCGAAGTTCCGGGGGAAATACAACAAATTGTACAAAAGATAATTTTCAGACCAGGTTCAAGTGTGCAATAGGCGGTAAGTATGTAAGGCTACAAATGAGAAGTTAATTTTGGATTAAAAATCAAATCAGGACTGATGTCTGACAGCTTTGAACATCCAGTTAAGGCCATAGCTAGTTTGAACTCCTGCTTTAAAATGTTAAGCACTCTTGCAACCCCGTGCTCACCATCTAGGGCTAATCCATATAGTACTGGTCTTCCTAGTAAGACTGCGCTAGCTCCGAGTGCTAGGGCCTTTGAGAAATTTTTTAAAATCTTGTAAGTCTTCTGCCCATCCCGTCATCATTTCAAAGCAGACACATGATATGATGCTAACTGGTAAAAGGTAAATGTGCTAACTAGTATGTCATGCCTACAGATCTATTTGATCAAAGGAGGTTCAGGTGGAAGACGACAAGAAGGTAAATCAATATATTTCAGACTCATTGCAATGCAGGTATGCATCGTTACACCAGCATCAAAGCATCTCCCTGCCTTTGATGCAAGATATGTCATGTCATACCTTCAAGACATCGGTTCCTCGACGGATGCCTCCATCTACAATCACAGGTATTCGGCCTTGCACCGCTTCCAGCACAGCAGGTAGAACATCCAAAGATGTTGGTGCATGGTCCAGCTGCCGACCTCCATGGTTAGACACGACGATGGCATTTACACCACAGGACATAGCGCGCTGGGCGTCTAACGGTGACATCACACCCTAGCAGTATGGAAGAAGCAAGTAGCAGAGAATGTTAGTCCAGCTCTATTCAGCCAGTAAGCTATTTGAAAATATGAAACTGTGGCAGTGTCACTACTTGACCTTAGTGTTCACCTTGAGTATAATAGGAAGTGAGGTCACAGTGCGCAACCAAGGTATGATGTCCCAGTCTAGGGTGGAATCCAGCTGCATGAGTAGACATCAAAATATTGTTTTTCGGAATGGACCATACTCATGAGCGGGACCCTTACAGTAATTTTACAGTAAATTAAAAACATGACCTTAGATCATACATTTATTTTCCGCTCCCTACGCAATGCTCATGCCGGAGTAATCACTCTTCTTCCAAAAGAAAAAAACCAACTATCAGATCCTTTATCTTTCTACCTCAGATCCTATGTCTTCCTACCTCAGATCCTGTATCTTCCTACCTCAGATCGAAACAAGGCTGACAATCCTGACCCTTTGCTGTTATCAAGGCTTTTTTTATTTTGTTCAAGCACTGCAGCGTTTTGTGTTACAACGTACAAAGATTCCAGGATTTTGAGTCTCAGATGAGAGGGCATACAAAACCTGCAACAACAAAAACAGGCATCTATGTCTGGAGGACTGAGAGTGCTGCAAACGGCTATGTGATTGAATGCACAATCGCATTTACAAAAGTATTCGGATATCTGAATACCAATCTGCAGGCTCGAGTATTAAGGGGAGAGAGGACACCAATCCGTTCGCATGTAGCATCTCTATTATCAACTCGAAGTTTCATTGTGCACTCTGATTCCTTTGCTCCGGTTTCATTGCAATGAGCTGGGCCCGCACCTGTTGCGCTCATCAGCCTCTTGCCCACGCACCTGCAGCCTCTCGCCCCCGCACCTGTTGCGCTCATCAGCCTCTCGCCTCCGCACCTGTTGCGCTCATCAGCCTCTCGCCTCCCTAGATAAGGGGCATCCACAGTGATGACGAGCGCTCTGAAACCCAAGGTCTGAGCCCTTTTAACCCAACCAGCAACAACCTCACGATTCCGTATAACATAAAGCTGGAAGAGAAGGCTTGGGTGACCTGAGGTTTGGAGGGCCATCAAAACAGGGCAATCATTGTGGCAGCCAGCTGCAAGCCTGTAGCCTTCTAAACAAGGCATTCACATTGTGACAGTGGCTCACCAGAGCTAGCAACTTCCTCAATGCTGGAGTTAGACATTGTCGACAATATCTGCATGCATAAGTTTGTTGGTTCAGTTAAAAGGCAGGGGCAGCACAGCACTTTCAATAGGGGACTAATCAGGTACAGAGTTTTCAACTAGAAGCATAAACATTACTACTTACAAATGGGATGCCAGCCCTCTTACAGGCTTGTGCAGAGGCTACCTCTCCATCAGGGTGAGCCATACGTTGCATGGCCATGGGAGCAACCATGACAGGAAAGGATGAACTGATACCTGAAAACATCATCATGTCAAAAAGCAAAAAGTTGCAAGAAGGATGTTGATGGATTGCTAAAATATGAAGAAAGGCTGTACCCAAGATCTCTGTTGCCATGTTGATGTTAGAAACATTCCTTAGCACTCTGGGGGTCAGTTTAAATTGGGCAAAAGCTTTCAGATTCGCAACCAGCGTGCTTCTGGACTCAGAACCGCTGCTGTAGTAATCAAATATCATCCTGGGTAGAACTTTTTGAGCTTCCTCCTCAATCTGTCAGTATATTGTAGTTGAAATTAGTAGGGGAATACATTAACACCGAAACCTTGCTTCAACGAATCATGTTGGTACCTACCTCTAAAAGATTGATGAAAGATCTATTTATCAGAAGTGTAGGTTTTGCCTCCATATTTAACTACTTGATTGCATAGCACATTGTGCAGTATCTAGCCTTTGCATTTTGCTCCAGAACCGAACATCCACGTGTAAAAAATCAATGCGATATTGCATAGATGTACTGATGTAACTCGCAATCATGCGTGTTCTCCTTATCCTCTGTTACTGTTCTTGTGATCATCTGTAAACCTGAAACTCTTAAAGGGACTAATTTAGGGGTTCTGCTTTTTGAATCTAATAGAAGAACTTTTAACTGTTATATAATACGATTGCCGAGTACATGGCTTCACAGGTATACAAACGACATTTACGCAACAATTAAAAATATTCTTCTTATGAGAAATATGTGTCATTTTAGGTACCACCAGCGGCTTCTCAGTTGACGAAAGTCCTTGCTGGACTAAGACACACCTTCGTTGTGGCGGATGCTACTTTACCAGATATGCCTCTTGTATTTGCTAGCGAGGGGTGAGTCGAAGACAGTCTTGCCAGGGTATCTCATACGATACATCCGCCTAATGACGTCTTGCGTACCTACTTGACAGGTTTTATCAGATGACGGGATATGGTCCAGACGAAGTCCTTGGTCATAACTGGTAAGTATGGATCCTAACGTCGAGACATTGAGTACCCACCCGGCACGCGAAGTGTCACTGTCTAAACGCCTTTCTTGTGCAGTCGTTTCCTACAAGGTGAAGGCACTGATCCTAAGGAAGTCCAGAAAATCCGAGAAGCCATCAGAAGCGCTGAGCCCGTCTCAGTGAGATTACTGAACTACAGGAAAGATGGTAAGTATTCAAATCATGTCTTCTTGTGATGGAATGCTGCACATCTTTCTGTGAATATCTGTCTTAAGCTGTGGAGGAGATGATGAAATGTGTTTACTATAACAAGCATGTGAGCGCCATGAACTTCAATACCTACCAGAATCCTACTCAGCTTTTGCATCTGGATTGAATTGAGTGTCAAACAGCAATAGCTGCTAACTTTGTTTGCTATTCCATAACTTCTGTTACTTATCTTAGGAACTCCATTTTGGAACCTGCTGACTCTGACACCCATAAAAACACCAGACGGGAAATTGTCAAAATTTGTTGGAGTACAAGTAGATGTCACAAGCAAAACAGAGGGTAAGGCGATGACAGCGGATCATGCAGGGATACCACTGCTGGTGCGATACGATCATCGGCTGCGTGAGAACATCGCTAAAACAATTGTGGACGATGTTAACTCGGCAGTCGAGTCTGCAGAACCAACTTACAGGCCTAATGTCGGGAAGGCCACTAAGCAGTTTCCCAGGGTGGCCCTAGACCTTGCCACCACTGTAGAAAGAATACAACAGAACTTCTGCATCTGTGATCCCAGCTTGCCAGACTGCCCCATCGTGTTCGCATCGGATGCCTTCCTGGACTTGACAGAGTACAAGAGAGAGGAGGTCTTGGGTCGCAACTGGTAAGGACATTGTTCTTTGCTGCTGTTCCAGGTGCTGCAAATTTCCAAGATTCATGCATGCCCCTGGCATTCCTGTGGCATTCCCCTGGGACCCTGGCATTTTTTTAAACTTCAAAGCTACTCTCTCAACTCCCTGCCTGTTTCTTTTTGTGATTATTCCATACCTCCTCTGCCGCAGCCGCTTTCTTCAGGGTACAGGCACAGATCCGGCCACTGTGTCCCAAATCCGTGATGCCGTCAAAGCTGGGGTTGAACTCACCGTCCGCATCCTCAACTACACCAAGACAGGTCGTCCATTTTGGAACATGTTCACCATGGCTCCTATGAAGGACTCGGATGGTCAGACACGCTTCTTCGTAGGAGTTCAAGTGGATGTAACAGCCCAGGCTGGTGCTGCAGGTGATAAGGTGACAGCCTGGACCAAGACAGCCTCAGCAGAGAACCGGAATGTGTTGGCTGGGCAGCAAGCAGCCAGCTTGATTGGGAGTGCAGTGTTGGGGATGGGCAGGGTGGTGACAGGTGACCCATGGGCACCAATCCTGGGATCAATCATGAGACGGAAGCCACACAAGCTGGATGACAAGGCTTACCAGCAGCTTCTGAAAGTGCAGACGCAGGACGGGAAGCTGAAGTTGATGCACTTCCGCAGGGTGAAGCAGCTAGGTGCAGGGGATGTGGGGCTGGTGGACTTGGTGCAACTACAGGTGTAGTGTTGTCTAATCCTTCTCAATCAAATACAATCAACTAGCTGGGAAGCTATGTTTGTATATGGTAGAGAGCTGCTAGTGTGTTAGTGCTGTTGTCACCTGTTACCCTAAGGTTACATGATGCAAAACCTTATATTCTAATCTCTTCCTAGCAACAGCAGATTCCTGTTGATGTGAAGATCTCATGGAGAATAAGAACTGTTGTCTCAGTTAAGTTTGAGAGTATGGAAGCATTGTCAACAGCTTTGGGCACAAAGCAACAGTGTTATTTACGGCTACATTAGCGTTATAGCAAGTTAGAGCAAGGTTTTACACTAAGGATACTCCCTCACATTTCTTGCTCTCAATTGCGGCTACATTAGAGTTATAGCAAGTTAGAGCAGGGTTTTACACTAAGGATGCTCCCCCACATCAGGGTTAGAGCAAGTTAGAGCAGGGTTTTACACTAAGGATGCTCCCCCACATCAGGGTTATAGCAAGTTAGAGCAGGGTTTTACACTAAGGATGCTCCCCCACATCAGGGTTATAGCAAGTTAGAGCAGGGTTTTACACTAAGGATGCTCCCCCACATCAGGGTTAGAGCAAGTTAGAGCAGGGTTTTACACTAAGGATGCTCCCCACATCAGGGTTAGAGCAAGTTAGAGCAGGGTTTACACTAAGGATGCTCCCCCACATCAGGGTTAGAGCAAGTTAGAGCAGGGTTTTACACCAAGGATACTCCCTCACATTTCTTGCTCTCAATTGCGGTAGGGTACTGAGTTCAAGTTTGCGATGAAGACTCTGGACAAACAAGAGATGGCAGAGCGCAACAAGATTCAGCGTGTACTGACGGAAGTCCAGGTGCTGTCGTCCGTGGACCATCCCTTCCTACCAACCTTGTACTGCACTCTGCAGACAAATACTCACCTGCACTTTGTGATGGAGTTCTGCGATGGTGGTGAGCTCTACGCCCTCCTCAACTCACAGCCCAAGAAGCGCCTCAAGGAGGCTCACGTGCGCTTTTACATCTCAGAAGTTCTACTGGCTCTGCAATACCTGCACCTACTAGGGTATGTGTATCGTGACCTCAAGCCAGAGAATATACTCCTCCAAGGCTCAGGACACGTGCTTCTGACAGACTTTGACTTAAGCTACAGTAAAGGAGTGACGACTCCAAGAGTGGAGAGGATTGTAATGAAAGTCCCTAAGAGGGTAAGATTAACTAAAATAGTTGCCAAATTCCAATGCGGTATGTTTGCGTCCTCTCTCCCGTATTGCACATTTCAAGTTGTGATAAACATTTTCAGCACATTTGTTTTCAGATCTGCATACCTCCCTGTTTCCAGGTCACCTCTGAATCAGACTTGGGGAAAACTGCTTGCCTACAGAAGGTGAAAGTGCTGATTTGTAGAAGAGTTAGAAGTGTTGGATTTTATCTTTGATATAAGCGTACTTCAGCTTTATCTAATGTGCTCAAATTCAACCTTGTGTACCTGGTTGTCCCGAGTAGATACTGCTGCCATTACTGATATTTGGTTTGAATAAGTCCCTGATTTTGTGCGATGGTCGCAGGCTGGGAGCCATGATAAAGACATGAAACAAGAAAGATATTTGTTACACTGTGAGCCTGTGGCCAGAGCCAACTCATTTGTTGGAACTGAGGAGTACTTGGCGCCAGAGATCATCAATGCAACAGGTCATTCTGCGCCTGTGGATTGGTGGTCCCTGGGCATTCTGATACATGAGCTTGTTTATGGCACTACACCCTTCAAAGGTTCTAGAAGAGATGAGACGTTTGAAAACATATTGAAATCGCCGTTGCGCTTCCCGTCAAAGCCAGTAGTGAGCGAAGCATGTCAGGACTTGATCTCACGACTCTTGGTGAAGGATCCCATGCAGCGGTTGGGGTCCAAGTCTGGGGCTGAAGAAATCAAGCAACACCCATTCTTTAGTGGTATTAACTGGGCATTGTTACGAAATGAAATTCCTCCTTACATACCTAGGAGGCAAGAAGGCAAAGCCATTGCGGCAAATTTAGAACAGTAGGCTTTCACCTCCACCATATCGTGCATCAGCATGCCATGCTTTCTCTCTACGCTTTAAGATAGAGAGGAAATCGATACCTGTGTTTTTGTATCTTGGATGAATGCCCTCAATAGGGAGCGGATCTAACATGTCCTGGGCACTGCATCACAATGTCTGGGCACCTACTTTTTATATGTTCACTTCATGGCTGCCTTGTCTCCAAATCATCAATCATATCATATTCAGAGTGCTTATGCAATGAAAATTCAAATTTCAGTGCTTGTTTTTTTGTGATGTTGACAGAAGTTAGATATATCGTAGGTCTACTGTAGGTAGCTCAGTTTGTAAACATTGAATTTGTGCTTTTATGTATTATTGATGACGCTAAGTAGATAATATTTTTTACGTCTCACTCATGCATCTATCTACTTGGTTTGGGGTAGGAGGACGAAAATAATGAGGTGATTGCTAGAATAAGTGGCGAACTTAGATCCCGGATAAGTTATTCATCAGGTCTACAAGAAAAAGTATCCATTTGGTAATTACTGTCCCAATCCCCGAGTGATTCAACTTCAGCAAAGCTCCTGGTTTAATGTAAAGGACCTCAGCATTGTTTCTGCAAACCTGCGCTAGATTGTACATCCACTTAAGGGCATGCCAAGAAGCTGTAGTTATCATACAAGTCTACGACAGGCTTAAACCATGTGTCTACATCGTAAGCCTTTCCAAAAATTTGAGTAGTCTATTAATTACTGTATTAAAAATGGGTCGCAAGCATGTTTCTGAAGATGAAGATTCAGATGGGAGCAACGTGAGGAGGGAAAAAAGCAAAAAGCAATCTGAAAAAAATGCTTCGAAGAAAACATCTAGCCGTGATCACTCAGATGCAAAAAAGAGCAAGGACAGGAAAAGACGAGGCGAAAGTAGAAGCCGAAGTCGAAGTAGGAGTCGCAGTAGACATCGTCGAGATAGATCAAATGAGAAGCGAAGAGACGATCGCCACAGATCTCGCTCTAGATCCAGGGGAAGGGACAAAGCAAGCAAGACATCAAGCAAAAAAGAAACTGGACATAAGCATGCTGATTCTGAGAACAAAAGGTGAATAATCACTTTACATGCTGATCCTGCATTGTACACTTCAGGTGATAGCTTTTACAGGTCTCCTCTGTTTCTCACAGGCCCTCAGAAATGAGAGGTGAAGCTGACACAGCTGAGCAGCCCAGTACAGGTATTAATGTAAAGCAGAGTAGCTTGTTGCATCAAGAGCCCAGTACTGAAAAACAGCAGCCATCGCCTCCTTCTCAGCATCCTCCAGCAAGTGACACTGCAGATCCTGTAATGAGAGATGGCACAGTAAGGTCTATTGCAGAGGGTGTACAGCAGTCTCTTGAAAATGATCATGCTGCCATCAATGCTTTAGATGGTGCTGGTGCACCACCATCTGCCCCCTCCACTTCCTCAGCTGCTGAAGTCCCTGTAGCTCCCACTAGCAGAAGGTCTAAATGGGGAGATGCTGTACAAGGTGATGTTGTAGAGCCAAGTAATAAGCAAGAGCCTACCCCTTCTCTGGACGCCGCTGTAGCAGAGAAAAGGAAGCGGCGCTGGGAAGATCCAGTACCACAGACTGCTTCCAGTTTGGACTCAGTGGCAACAGCTATACCTGGTGGTGCCGCAGCTATGGCTGCTGCTGCCGCTGCTGCTGCATCTGCTGTAGGTGCTAATGGATCTCTCATCAACCAGATGTTCCTGGGAAGCCTATTACCCAATGCAGTGTTACCTGGAGGGCTTAGCAGCCTCTCCCTTCTACCAACTGCTGCTGGGTTGATGGATAGTATGGGCTCCTTGCCAGCAGAGATTGTAGCCCTAAATGAGCGCACAGCTGAGAAAAAAGAGAGGTTACGAAGGAGCCAAGATGAGCAACGTCGGAATAAGGCTGCTGAGGCTTCTGCTGCATCAGGGGCCTCCGTGGATGAGCTGTTTGAAGCGGACCTCTTGGCCCTGAGAGCAGCAAAGGCAGGGACAGCAGCAGCAGCGGCAGCACCTCCCCCAGAGCCTGCTTTTGAACACAATGGCGCTGTTACTGACAGTGTTCCGTCTCCTGCAGCTGGGACTGCCACAGAACCTGCAAGCGATACTTCTAAAAAAGGATTCATGCTCATGAAAAAGAAGAGCACTCTGGTTGTGCAGCAGAAAAGGCAGGCTAAGTTTTTGCCCCCACCAGCAATTAAAGACGAACCAGTAGGTGAGATTGTCAGACGAGTCTGAGCGGTGTGGTAGACCATGGACTTCATAACAACTGAAACTTTAACTAACTGTAAGCTGCATTCAGCCATCATCTGGCAGTGTGTTGTTACAATGCTTTTAATCCCTTAAAATTAACTGTGGTTTTTTTCTTCCAAAAGTTCTATGAATGAGGTTTTAAGGGTTTATCCTAATGAATTTCCTCATGCAGTGACAACCATTACTGAGGTTGATCCAGAGATGTTGCGGAAGCTTCAAGCTGAAAGGAGAAAGCAGGATCAAGAGAAATTGCAAAAGGAGAGGGATGATGCAGCTGCTGCTGCTTCTGTTGCTTCTGAGCTAGCAGCAATGGTTAGAGTTGCGGAGGAAGAGTATGAGATTGGCAAGGATGAGGATGACTCAGCAGCTCCTCCTCCTCCCCCACCCCCTCCTCCCTCTTCTGCTGTAAGGATAAGCTGTAGCTATCCGTTCTGAATCTTTAGGTCTCATAATACATATCAATTTAATATTCCATTCCTCTGTTTACTTTGGTAGATTCCGTATTACTAAACTCATCAACATGATGACTTTTCTATCATGTTATCATCTCAGTGGCAACCTGAGCTGCTCTAACAATGCGCCGAGATCTTGAGCATAAATTCAGGCGTCCTGTCTGTGATGAAACAGAGAACCCTGACTCAGTCTCTTTCATTTTAAGGCATTCATTCATGTCCCTCACTGTCTTGTTCCCAGGGTACCCAGGCACCCCCTCCTTGGCAGCAATCCAGTCAACCTCCCCCACCTTCTGCCCCACCCCCGCCCCTACCCCCCACACCTCCTCAGCAACCATATGGCCCTCCCCCACCAGGAGGGCTTTCCTCGAGCAGTCCCATGGCAGCTGGAGGACCCATCCCCCAGCCGTTGAATGCATATTCACAGATTCCACCCCCTGGGATGATGAACTCTCACTTTCCTCTTCAGAACCAGTTTTCTGGAGGACCCCCCTCTCAGCTCCCACCACCTGGAATGTATGGACCACCTGGCCCTGCGCCTCCACCTCGTCCAGCATTTTCCCTGCCTCCGCCGCCCACACAAGGTTTCCCTCAGCAGCAGCAGCTGCAGTCTGGACCTGCCTGGGGAATGCAGTCATCACAGAATATTGGTATGAGTCAACAGGGTCCTAGCATGGGACAACAGGGTCCTAGCATGGGACAACATGGTCCTAGCATGGGACAATATGGTCCTAGCATGGGACCACCTCCTCCAGGACCTAGGCCTACTGCTCCTGGGAGCTTCTTAGAGCCGCCGCCACCTGGCATGGGGCCGTCTCAGCCTCCTGTTGGTAATCCTGCTGGGAGGGCTGGATTTGGGTTCCCACCACAACAGTCTATGGGCATGGGCACACCGCCCCCTAACATGGGCATGGGGCCTCCTCCTAACATGGGCATGGGGCCTCCGCCTCCTAACATGGGCATGGGGCCTCCTCCTAACATGGGCATTGGGCCCATGCATGGAGGTGGTATGATGATGATGGGTGGGAATGGTTTACGTCCCTCTTTTCCTCAGCAAGGGATGCCCCCTCCTCCGCTTGGAATGATGGCTCCACCTCCTGATGTGGCGGGGTTGATGCCTCCCCCAGGTGGCAGGGGTCCTCCTGGGATGATGATGAGGATGATGTGAGCACTATGAATAGATAAGAGAGGGAGGTATAGATAATACAGCAATCAGCATTCACCGCTGATTATATTAATACCTCTATTCTTCAACACAACTGATCTGTAATAGTTGGGTAAACAGAATTGGGACATTTTCATGAGCTAGGTAGCAGCTATGTTATAACAATGTCTTCTGTTCTGCCTGCTGGTGTTCAATGCTGTCTAGCCTCGTTGGTAGTTCCTAATATTTACATTTACGTCCTAAACCGTTTGGTCCCTAGCAGGGCATGAAATATCTCTGTATCCTCCTCGTTGTATGTTTATGCGTACATCCAGCTTTGTCCAAAGATTACTTTGTGAATTGTGCGTGTCCATTAAAAAAGGGAACATGCTTACATTTTCGTTGAACTATCGTCATCGATGGTTTCGGTGTTGCTCTTCGCTTCCGATTGACATACGTCACACAGCGGATTGTTGTATTTGTTGCAACTTAAAAGTTCTTCATAAAAAATTGAAAATAACAAGATCACTAAAATATCTTATTATAAAATACTGAGCAATGACGGGTTTCATAGACTTGCACGATGCTTTGTCAGAATTGAAAAAACGCTACGTTGGAGGTACACACCTAGCTGTTGCTGTTGACGGCAGCACAATTAGCGACAAGGCAGCTGCTGTTGCAGGTAACCTTGGAAACTTCGATGGCTCTGGACTTTGACAATTCCACAACGATTCTTTCTGTATGGTTCTTATTCATTTAGCAAGATTTGTTGACACAAAGAGAAAAGACATGTTGACTGTGCTGCACGTCAGCGACAAAACTAAGTTGGACAGGTTGCCAAAAAATCTTTTGCCGCAGAATCTCAAATCACATTACAAGGTAATTTTTGTATTTATTTAGAAGGCTGGAAATAAAATGCAAAGTATTTTGACCTAACATGTTATAACTCGTGAAAACTGAAACTCACCTCCCTCCATCAGGATATGATGGAGACAGCTAGAATACCTATGGAGTGGATTTGTAGGGAGAAAGAGGAGGGTCAGAGTACCTGTCAGACTTTGACCAAAATTGCTGCTAAGCAAAAAGTGAACTTGCTGGTACTTGGCAGTTTTGGTCGAAAGGGAGAGAAATTGTAAGCGATGTCAGAGATTAGAATTTTCAAAGGACCTATCTGTGACTCTTTATCAGCTTGTCTGAAATGCAGGGAGATGTTGGGCACTGTGTCTGATTACTCTCTGAGAGAATCTCCAGCAAGCATCTGCATCGTGCGTTCTACCGGCGCTAAATTTGACAAGATGGCCAAGATTCTCTTCTGCACAGATGGATCACATGCAGCGGCCCTGGCTTTTTGTACACTAATTAAATGGTGAGATCCATGATTCATAGGGCAGCATGTTGTTGTCAGTCACAATTGATCCACCTTTTGTCATTTATTACGTTTCTTTGTTGTCCAACTGAATCCTAGATGCTAGCTTATGCATGGTCTTGCCTCTCCCATACACCTTGCAAACTGGTGTACGGATGTCTTTCCCTCAATATGAAAATCATTGTTTTCTGAACCATATATTGGTTGCAGACTGCTTATTCTTTCCACTTTTTGCAGCTTGAAAGGGCCTATGGACATTGTCAATGTGGTCATAGTTAGTACTGGAGCCTCGGATGGTGTGAAAGAAAGAGCCTTGATGCAGCACTACCATGAATTCATGGTTCTACACAAGGTAACACATCTTTGCAACACATACAATCATCACAAATCATGCATGTCCATTATTCATTCCATTACTGTGTGTATTGTCATGCCATTACTGCGTGTATTGTCCTTAGTGGGAACTTCTCTGGTCCTCTCACAGAACAGTGCATGATCCTTTTGATTCTGTAGGTCGTAGGAGAGACCTTGATCAAGAACATTGACACATCAAAAACAGCAGTTCATGAGGGCATTCTGGAAGCAGCCTCCGATATGTTTGCTGATGTGTTGGTGCTTGGGATATCAGGCTATGGGTGAGAGTTCTGCCCTGACTTTGCCCTTCTTGCTGTTACAGGTCATGTTAGATTAATGCATTCTGTAGAGTCTGCAAGTTTGTTATTGTATCATGGCAATTTTAGGTGCTGCTTGTATCAACAAATTCATAGCGCAAGCATGTCAGGTGGGAGAGCATGTGATCCAATTGAGATAGCCACCCTAACATCCTTCGAACTTAAATGCCCTTGACATACTGGACTACAGTGCTGTAAAGGCATCTTCTTGATATCTTGACTGGGCTCATGAGCATATGGCATACCTGTAGTCAGGATCATGATATGAGCCCTAACGTCATTATTTAATACGAACTCTTTATCAATGCTTTAGACAAAAGAAGCTGGGGTCTGTGAGTGAACGTATTAGTGCAAATGCCAGCTGTACAACCCTCATCATCAAAGACAGCTTTGAGATTGCTAGCCATCGGTATGGGATGTCAGGGTCAATGTCAATGGCTCGTGATATACTACCAAGCGGGCGTCAGTACTGATCACAGCTCAGGCCAGGCTGTTCAGCTTGAAGTTGCTACAAAACATGAATAAATATGCTCTCCCCTGTTATGTACATTTTACCAAACCTGCATGAAATCTTGAATTTAAATTGACGCGATTGTCTTTGAATTTTGATATCTGTCACCTTTGACCTTGAGATGCTTAATCTTAAATTTTGGATTCTACCTCATGTCCTTAAATGATATCTTGATGTAGCAAATCATTCAAGGATGATATTTTATTCTTCACAGCCATTTAGGGAGTGTTTCTTGTCAGTCAAGCTCAGCTTATTTCTGTTTCCAGGGATTTCCATTTACATCCACCTACAAGCAGCATAAGTCAAACAAGCCTCTTTACAAAAGAAATTAAATTTGAACTTCTCTATTGGTCTTCAAGCCCATTCAAATCTGGTCATCATCTCACCGGAACATCCAGTCGCCTGAGCTGAGGGGTTGACCAGGGATACTCCTTGACCATTGCCCACTCCACCGGACGGTTGAAATTCTTCTAAATGTAGAGGCAGCAAACAGTGTTAGTACTGTAACATACCTGTTGCTGAATTGATCTAGGAACAGGAGATCACACTGTAATTTGCAACTTGCCAAGTAATGGTCAAGATTTCTGATTTATTGAGCAATACATGAATGTGTTTGTGGAGCGTACCATACATGATGCTGACACATGATATGAGTGTTAATCTTCAAGCTAACGAGGGTTTAGTTGGGGTCAAAGTTACGTGCAGGAACTAGGTTATGTATTTTAAACCTTGAAATTCTCAGTGAAGACACGTTGAGCCTCTTTGAACTCCGGAGTAGAGAAGCTCAAGCGGGGATCCTCATTACGACGCTGGTCTTGCAGCTGTTTATCACAGATCATACAGACTGATTCTTTCAGTTTTCATGCACGTGGACTTCTTGAACTCCAGTGAATCTGCAATAAATCACGTCAATTTGCTGACCTTCTTGAGGTGAGACCTCATTTCTGTAAGAAGAGCTGTCTGCTCTCTATCTCCGGGGTCTGCTTGGCGCTGTAAATCATCCTGAGCATACAAGACTAAGTATATTAGAGATCGCTGACTCTAACTCATAACTGTATGGCAATATCATGTAGGGTTGTCATGGTATCCTGGAAAATGAACTCCTGCCTCAGATTCAAAGGTGAATGCAGGAAAAAACTATGATCTAGTAGCAATAACCTACTACCTAGTATAAATATTCTGTCCTCACCATTCGCTGGGCATCGGCATCTAGTCTTGACATATCTAACAGCTGTATTGAAAGATTTTAATGAGTGGGCATTTAGCACCCTGCACGAGTGACTTCTGAAAGTCTTGGGCTTGATTCTGGGAGTTGTCCGTGCGGACGAACAATCACACGTCATTGCATCGTCCGAAATTGAAAGCAAACAAGTAAGAGTGCAAAGAAACGGCACTAATCCTAACCTTTAATTATAGAGATTTATAGGAAAAAATACGTAGTGGTACGTTCTTGCTGAAATACAAAGAAGCAGAATCTTAGGAAATATGAATGGTGATCTATGATCCAATTTTACTTAGATAAACAGCTTTTGCCTCCTTTGTCAGGAAAATAGGTTCTTTTCCTTGCTCTATAAGCTCTCTGTTTGTGAAACATGCTTTCTTCAAACTAGGATTGTTACAAGATCTGCAGTTTCCACATTTAGGTGTTGTCCCTTTGAAGACCCTCTTACGACCAGGTGGGAGGACACGATGGACCTTTGGGTATGAATAGCCTGAAAGACGGCAGAATGAAAGAGTAATGCAACACAAGCAGCTAAACTCCATGATAGATAGTCAATCATAAATCAGAGATGCTCACCTCCTTGAAGTTTGGATATGGCCACACTAGCTTCTGCTTCCTTTTCGTCCTCCAAATTCAAACCAGAGCTCCCAGCCACATTCTTAAGTTGCAGCAGATAGTGCGCTTTGAGGTCTGGAGCAGGTCCTCGTAACACCCTGGGTCCAGCCTGAAGCTGACGATAGGAAAGTAAGAGCAGCTCCAGAGGTACCACCTGATCATCACACCATTAAGACGAGATCACAAACAACGAGGATGCTCATAACAATTCTTAATCCTAATAGTGATCAAGACGGCGGAGGTAAGCAACATGCATCAAGTCAGATGCTCAAGCTTAGATACTATGAGCCTGCACCTCACTGCTCCACAGCATCCCATGCAATAAACAAACACCACAAATAGCCTTGGTAATTCGACAGAGGGAAAGCTGATACATGTGATGCTGATAACACAATAAACAATGAAGCTCCTTCAGCTCACTTGAGAATGAATTTACAGGTAGACAGGACACCAACATCTACAGCAAATGATGTATACCACACCTCATTCCATCCTAGCTGCTCAGCTGCAGGCTCAGCCTCACATGCATCAGACCTCCCAGATTCATATATATCGGCAGTTGTATTGGTTGCTTGCACAGCTTCCTCTTCCACTCCTGCCAGTCCTGGCCTCTCTGGGCCCTGAAAATGATCCCTTTCCTCCCCAAAAATCGCTTCAGCGGGTGGGTCTGATTCATTCATACCTGTGACCTTTACCCCTTGTAAAGCAGTATCAGGAAAGCTGATACCGCGAGGATTCTGCACAGCCCACTCTCCTAGAAGACCATCCAAGGCTGCAGATTGCACTACATGTCTGCTTATATGCCTTAGGAGGTTGACAGCTAATCGAGGCTGTCGAGAAGCGGGCAAGCGACAGTCTGTGTCCACAAGCGCTTCAGCAGCAGCCTTCATAGATGCCTTCACTTTGTCAGCAGGTGGCAAGATGGAACGGCAAGGTTCTCGCTCTTTGCCCTGACCAGCGGGAAGGGAAGAGGTTCCACATGAAATTCGTGTGGGTGTCATGGCATCACAGGCATCAAATGGGAATGAAGCCAATGTTAATCTTTATTCATGTCAAGCAATCTACCTTCACAGCCATAGAGCCGTCACATCACTGAATGCTCATTTGATACACTGGCCCTAAGATATGGTTCCCAATCTAGTTTGTTTTTCATGAAGCACAGACATATCATTTACTCCATTATCTAGTCAAGCTTCAACAAAAAGAAGGATGTAGTATTACTCTCTCTCTCTCTCAACAAAAGCAACACCACCCTGCACCTTGCTCTCCATCAATTCAATCAATCGGGCTTGTCTTGGATCTTTGTCCCTGGGAACGATCTCTTCAAGGGGAATCAAGTAGTATAGATACACCTGAAGGGGCAGCCACATGAAAGGACAAACAACAGATGAAAGATTTGAGAGACAATGGGGAATGGTTGGGTTCTCTGTACCTTCAAATGATTACAAAAATTCCAAAATATTTACAGCTTCATGAGTAGCCGCACGGTCCCTTGATGAGTACAAGATGCCGCTCACACGCGATTGTGCTTGCCCTAATTCATGTTTATGCAAGCCCTGCTTCATACTTCAACTCCACACCTTCTTCAGAATTGTTGCAAGGCTGGAATCGTTCTGAAGAGAGGCAGCCAAGTGAGACCAGCTGTCAGTCTCACAAGCAGCTCTGAAACCGCCAACCGCAGACACCTTTCGCAAAAGTAATGCAGACTTATTTTCAGCTGTTTGCATAGCTTGGAATTTCAAAATTGAAATCTGCGCTGCTGTGTAGAATGGAGCAGCAAATACTAATCTACACTGATGCATGTCTCTTATTGACATGCCTCTTATTTGAATTAAAGCACCTAGCTTTTCAGTTCAATGACGAGGCCAAATAGGTGAAAACCATGAACTGAATTAATGGAGTGAGGTGTACCTCAGTAAAGAGTCTTTTCAGGTCAAGCACCATCGCGCCAGGTGAGAGTAAAGGTAACTTTACAGAGATCCCCAAAAATGCAGAGAGCGATGTATTAAAACGTTGCTGCTCCACAGTGGGCTGGCCAAATGCAACTTTACGCAGCTGTTCAGCACTGTGTTTTAAGGGGCCAGCTGTCATCTGTGGTTTGAAACTAGAGGCTTCAGGCTGCTTATGTCCTGTTACAGCCTGCACGGAATATTCTGGCGCAGCAGCAGGCACTACTTCTTTCTGCAAGTGTAGACAGAGAACCACAACATTAGTACCATCAACAAAACACCAATCTACATCTAAAATCACTATGCTATTTCTGCCAGATTCTAATACCACCAGCTACAGATTTGAACATGGAGAACGATGCTGTACCAAGGCTGGGTGTGATGCTGGCTCTTACTTCAAAGGCAGGCTTCTCTGGGGGAGCAATTTTCACTCTTAACCCTCCTCTTGAGAGCGACTTCCAAGCTTTTGAATACTCATCTTTCCTGGACAGTCACGTATAGCACAACAAATTTGGTTAGTTATGTTAATGAGCTAATATCACAAAAGCTTCATTGATAAGTAACATTCACTGAGGAGCTAATAAAAAGTGAGGATATTCAAGAACATGTCTCCTCTTTATCTGCAAATAAAATTTGCAGAAAACCTTGCAAAATATAAACTTGTATCCAGTGTCTTACATTGTGTTTCCACCTAATGACATGGGATACACCACTCTTGCTGGGTCATTGATTTTAGCTCTTTCTCGAATGCTTTCTAAGATCTCCCCAGTGGGGTCAAGAATATTCAAAGCGCTGTTGTGACGCCGTGCTGTAGCTGCAATTTGAGCTCTGTTCATGTTCCTCAAATCAAAGGAAGGTTTATTGCTTTGAGTAGGGGGTGGAAGCCATGTTGTAACTTGCGAAATCAGGGTTACTGGATTTACATCATCAGCACTGAATGGTTTTAGAGGTTTCACATCTCTGATGCATTTTTCAGGAACTAATTTGCTAGTCAGTGATTCAAGCTGAATTACTGCCTGCTGCACGGGGTCGCACTCAGCTGCAAGCACAGACTGAGGGGGGGTCGATGGCGCCGAACAGGATACCGGTTCTATCACGATATTTTCAGATAACTCCATACGTTTTAAAACGTATTGTTACTAGAGCTTCCCCTTCAGCGCAGACTGTAATTTTGAGTTTTGGAAAACGATCTTCCAGATCAGAGTGCAGAAATCTATCTTTTCACACAGTTTACAACCATAATGCATGAAATGTGCTCAAATTAGCCATTTTGAGCGTGACTTCAATTCAGAAGTATGGATTTCTAGTATGAACGTCTGAATAGGTACTGCATTGACAGCCCAACGATTCTAGCGATGCACTTATGATACAATTATGTTTGTCCAAGCTCTAAGAAGTGAGTACAGAATTCAAGACCACGGCAGCTATACTTCCTCATCTCAAGAAACGAGCTTGACAAAGGACGCATTCAGTCATATAGAACTATCAGCCAAAAGGAGGAATGCATTATTCTTGCATCCAGATAATGATGAACAGGCTGAAGAGCACAAAGCCTTCCTAAATGATGTGCAATACCGATACTTAAACCCAAATGTCCATAAAGCCTCCACAACCCCTCAAGATGTGGTCCTAGATCATCGGTGAGTCTGAATCATACACAATGCATAAAGACACCTGTCCTCAAGCAGTGTCTATTATGTCACAACTAGATATCAGTACAAACAGAGGCCCTTCACACATTCATGTGTTACCTCTGTTTCTCCAATCATTTACTAAATGTATCTTCTACTCCTACAAATTCTACTCATTCCTTGGGTATTGCCTCTAAACCTCTGCCTGTATGTTTGAACATAAGGGCTACAGCTACATGTATGTAGGGGCCTCACCATCACATTCTCTCTATTCAGGCTGTCAAGGGCTGGCCAAACTGCAGAGTTCCTGTCAAGATTGCCACAATACATAGCACCAGAAGCAAGAGGTGGCACAAACTCTCAGGCTGGAGGACAGGGCTCCACAAGGGCAAAAAAGATGAAGAGGGCGTCCATATTTGAAGCAGACCAAACGCCAGTTGTGCCACGTTCAGACAACAGAAAGGGCAACAGGATTCTGAAGCTGGACGATGTGTCCGATCTGTTGTATCCAAACATTGATGTGTCACGCCAACGCCAACCTTCCGCACTTATGTTAGTCGCTGGCGTGGGTAGTAAGCAGAAAACTCCCAGCTGTCAGCAAGGGTCACTGCTGCAGGAGGATGCCTTGAGGTGCTTGAGAAAGTTGGGGTTAACATCTTCATATCTCCATACAATCATGATCCTTCTTCTCATCTCTCCATACAATCATGATCCTCCTTCTGATCCCTCCATACAATCATAATCTTTCTTCTCAACTCTCCATACATGCGCAGAGCAGACAATAAATCGAACAGTTTTTAATCTGCTCTACTTTGTAAAAGTGGTAACAGATCCTGTACATCCTGTAAAGAAAACTTGCACACCTGCACTTTCACCTGATTGTCTCTGAATGTGATGTCCAGGAACACTTCAGATGCTCTAAATGAGACCCTTATCTGCCCCCGAGTGGTGGGAGCTGTCTTCTCAGCCCCTTCGTATGCTCCATCTAAGCAACAACCCGCCGACAGCAGTAAGCAGCGGCATCCAGTCTTGGGAAGCAACAGCAGCGGCAGCGTATTGAAGGCAACAGGCCTAGTGGAACAGTTGCCGGAGACACCACAGTATGAGGTAGTGTTGCCTAGTGCACCAGCTGCTAGATTCTCAAAAGCTCCTCGATGGAGCCAGGCACCAAAGAGCAAGGACCATGAAAAAGACACTGTGCATAGCTTCCCAGGGCCACAGGTGAGATTAGGATTCCTCTCATCAGAACTTGATCCAATAGGCTCCAGGACAATGTGACTCATTGACTAGTAAG
The DNA here is from genome assembly GCA_002335675.1 of Chlamydomonas eustigma. Lineage (NCBI taxonomy): Eukaryota > Viridiplantae > Chlorophyta > Chlorophyceae > Chlamydomonadales > Chlamydomonadaceae > Chlamydomonas > Chlamydomonas eustigma. Next base: position 1,160,695 of record BEGY01000001.1, on the reverse strand, counting down.
TGACGTACGTGGAAGAGCTCCTTCTGACATTGTGTTCTACTGTAAACTAGTACACATACAACATGTTGCGATGGATGTTACGCAATGGCACCTTCACTACCTGTAATGGCCAGCATACTTCACGACTTCAACTGATGGTCAATCGCAGGACAGTGCCGAGCGCAGAGGTTTGCAGGAAGCTTTTGATGCAGCAGCTGCTTACAATGCTGTGCTTCCCAGAGTGTGAGAGAAGGGATGCAAAGAGTAATAAATCTGTTGGTGTATTTTAAAAGAGGAGGGTGGCATAGGGTGTGGTCAGTCTTAGTAAAGTGCTAGGAGTGCTGAGTGTGGATAGAAAGTCCTTTTTGAGGAAAGAAATTTAGACAAACTAAGTGTTCTAGAACATCACTGTAAAAAGGGAGCTAACTGAAATGGAAGAGGTATATTGAGAGACACTATATACGTGTTTGATGTCCTATGATCATCAGTACGTAACAGCATCAGGGTTTCCTGACCAGACCCAACAGCCTAGAATGAACATGTACTGCATGTACTGCATTATCACATTTGAATTGATCATGTCTTCTCTCAGGGCTGCAGCGTGGTTCTCGAAGACTAAGCGATTCAAAGATGCAGGAGATGACTGGCAGCAGCAGGAGAGATGCCAACCAAAGTGAGAATCAGTTTGTGCATGTAATAAATGCTATCTGGACACCGCATAGAAAAGCGCAAACTTTTTTGGGAGGGGGCTGTATGTCCTTAGGGCTGTATGTCCCTAAGGCTGTATGTCCCTAAGGCTGTACGTCCTTAGGGCTGTATGTCATTGGATAATGTACCAAGGTGTCATTGCATAATCCTACATGCAACAGGTTTGAGGAGTATTGTCTCTCTGACAGTACAGAGTGGAGTCAGGGTGTAGACCCTTCAGGAAAGCCCTCCCTGCTGATGTCTAAGAAGGGGGTTCGAAACAAAGCATCAGTTGTGGCAACTGACAGTGTGGGGGATGTGGAGGCTGCCAAGGACTTCATCAAGCCTAGGAAGCCAGTTGCAAGCTTTGGGCATACATCAGTGAGGAGCTTTTGTTGACAAGGGTGCCCAGATTTGTCAAGCATCTCAGAGGACTTTGTTGGCCGAAAAAGTGTCAACAGTGTTGCTTTGTAGACATCATGTGGTCCCAATCATTTAGTCATGGACACTTCGTGCTGCGTAGAGCTAATCAAGAACGTTTGCCTGTTGTAGATTAAGGAGCTTATTCTTTACCTCTTGCCCCTAATTTGCTTTGACTCTTGTGCAGGTCAAAGAGGCCATGCTAAAAGAGATGGAGAAAAGAAAGCGAACAGTACAGGAGCGCCTACACGCTCAGGAGAGGCATAAGGAGACTATAAAGGGTTTAAAGGGTTGCATAAAGGTTATTGGCAGCGGCTCTCTAGGGGAGGGGCAAGGGCCACAAGCGATTACAGAGCTGATGAATGCCACATCAACTGCTTCTCCTTCAGTACTAGGAAACACAGCCTCTTTTGAGCAACCCTCAAGCCCTGATCGTATGCTGAACCACCGAAGGGGCACGCAAGCCCCTTCCCACTTGTCTCTTAGCCATGGTGTTGATGCTTGTGATGGTGCAAATAATATATCTCACATTGGTAGTAACAAATGGGATGGTGGAGTCCTGGATTGGCTCAAGAGGAGCTACTCTGTGGAGAGAGAGAGGGTCGCAGGTCGGAGCATTAGCCCACGTTGGGAGCTTCTGCAAAGAAGGGTGACCACACCCAGCTTCTCTGGCTACGCGTCACGCTCTGTAAGTGTGGGCGGTGCAATGCCTGGTGCACCTATGAGATCAGAGATGGTGGGGCGGTACAGCCGACGGCCAGGTCCCGGTAGCTACTTACATGCTGAGGATGCCCATGCTTCTTTGTCCTACGTTGCACGTCCTCCCAGCACTACCATCCCTAGGGCACAGCTGCCTAGGTTCTTGATGGAAGGGGAGACTGGCAGTGCCTGGCAACCCACTGCTGCTGCTCTTGAGATGTGGAGTCAAGCAGACCCTGGTGCTGCTAAGGACAGGCTCAGGCCTAGAGCTCCTGGAGTGGTGATAGGAACAGAGGTAAGACTTAAGGTGGACCCCGTGCCTCATGCAGATGATGAGGCACAGGTGGGTGGGGGAGGAGTCACGGATTTTCAGTTACAAATCCGTTATGACCTTGTGGAGCCCCGCTTGATCGGTCTCGTGAATATGCGAGCATCTCTGAGGCAGGCTCTGGTTGTCAATCAGCTCCCAGCAGAAAGCAACTCAGGTGTGGAAGGTGTGGAAGACCCCTGGGCTTTGGATCAGGCTGTTCGTGTGCTTAAGCCGTCATGGAGTTTCAAGGCAGCTAGTAGGTGGGCGGCAGCTGCGTACGACAGAGAGCTGGTCAGGCGACAGCGGGATCTCGAGCCAAGCTATAGCTTTGGGAGGCATCGTGTCCAGGGTATTCCCAACTTTGCAGCCTTCCTCACCTCGAGGTACTTGCAGGCTGTATATCATCTTCCTAGTTGAGATGACAGTTTAGGGTAAAAAGTTGTTATAAGTCAAGCTGACTTCTAGCAGTAGTAGAACCTAGCAGTAGTAGAACCTTGTTCAAGAGCAGATACGACAAGCATATGCATGTTCTTTCTTGTCCTTCTGTTAGGTGTCGAAGCTGCTTTTAGTACAGATTCTTGTGTTGATGAATTAATGATGAATTACGGCAAACTGAATGTCGGTCTTTCAAACAATGAGTGCAGATCCCGCCTAGGGAAGGGTGCTGTCTGGAGAGAGCCTGCAGTGGGGGCCTACGACCTGGAACGTGCATGGCACTTCCTGGCCATGCATGTGCCTGCCAGGATCATGGCGGCAGCAGAGGACAGGTGTACCCTAAAACCTAGGCCCTAAGCCAAGTTGGCCCTGAGTCAATATGATGTGAACTAAGACATAGTGCTGCTAGTATAGCTTTTTAAACCCCACATCCTCAGAGGGTGCTAAGAGTTATGTGTACTGAACAGATCGTATCTCTTACTCAGATTAAGCAATCTGCTTCATATTACAAGAGGGTGAGCATTGTCCTTGTCTAAGGAAGAGTGTCTTTGTAAAGAGCAGTGCTGATTGTGGCTGTGGGGGGTTTAAGCCTCACGTGCTCTTGAAATGAGGGATCACTGCCTTCAGGTGGAGGCTTCCAAGTCGTGCTGCCCTAGAGCTTGGAGGTGACCAGATGGTTCTGGAGCTCTCTCAGGCGTTAGCATTAGTACAGCCTCAGGCTCCAGCTTGGAGCTTTGCACCTATCCCAACTTCTGTGAGGAGGGTGCATGAAGTGCAGACGATCATGAGCCACCTGGAAGTGGAGTTTGCAGTTGCCTTTGTCAAGAGAAGGACACCAGGTGTGAAACTGGTGTGAAGTCTCTGATTGTGATGTGATCGGGGTGTGCTGACTTTCAAGTTAAGCATCTCTGACCTGGTTCAATGCTATTTTGAAAGTCATGGAGCAAGACATGTACAATTTTAGCATACCTACCCTGTGCGCTGACTTTTATCCACGTTGTGTGATGCATTTACGGAGTTCTTCAATATGCATCCCAAGCTCTGTTTTTATGGTTTTGAGGTCTTACAAATTCTCCTAGGTATGCCTACGTTTGAGCATCAAATGGGCCGAGTCTTGAAGGCTGAGGAGCAGAAGTTTCTAGAAGAGATGTCCAGGCTTGGTCCAGGGGCATATGAACCACGGTATGCTTGTGTTGATCAGAGTGTACAAATGCATGAAGTGAATGAACGAATCCTGAGCACAAAACGCCAATCATGGAAGCTATGACCATGGAGGTGCCATGTTAAGTGTGAACGGAAAAGTGAGTTCTCATGCACTGCGTTTATAAATTCATGACCGCTGACTCTTGAGTAGGCATGGGTGCATAGAGAGGAGGGCCACAACATTCCCCTTTGAGAAATACTTGGATCATGGCATCTTCTCATCGGATGATGATGATGAGGACCTGAGTGCACAAGGGGAGCAGAATAAGGGACATACAATGCTGCTGGAAGAACTGCCTGGTGGGTGATTATTTCTTTTGTAAGCTGGCTGTTTAAATCATACTGTTGCTGGAGGGTCACAGACTCACTCATATGAGGTCATCCATTGGATGTGAGGGCCCTTAGCTGAGGCCTTTGAAACATGTGTGGGTAAGGGTTTTAACTAACCTATGAATGGCTGTTGCAACCGCCCTCATTATATCAGTCAATGTTCTTTGCTTAAACTTCCCGGATCCTCTCACAGAAGGGGCACGCCTGAGGCTGGATGTGCTTTCAGCAAAAGATGCAACACTAAGGCGCACAAAGTTTGTGGTGATCATGAAAGGCATGCCTGGTAGGGGCGATGTGCTGGCCTCAAGTCATGCGGGTATTCCTCATGGAGGCTACACTAACCACCTTCCCTTGCCAGATCCAGAACTGGATCTTCTGTCTTCCACCCGAAGACGTGTTCATCAGGTCAGAATTATGAGATGTCATTGCATCAAAAAGTATTTCAAAGGAAGCGTGCTGACCCTCTGTGCAGCGCCACTCTCATATTACTCCAATTCTAACCAGCCTTTTCCAACTCAGATGGCCCACTATCCACACACATGGCTGGATAGGTCTTCTGCCAGCACATAAGCCTAGGAATCTTCCTAACATATCCTGTCAAACTTGGTTATGAATGAGGATTCCACACAAGGACATGAAATTGAGCCAAGATATAACCTGCAGGTCGATTTCTCAGGCCTAGGCCATCAGCCCTTGGTACAACATGACCCTGAGGATGTACGCAGAGGTCCGGGCATGTACCACTTAGCTGACAACTTTACACTGGCAGGTGCAAGAGGTCCTGCTTGGGACTTTGGAAAGTAAGATTAAACAAATATTGATTAAGGCTTTCAAGGAATGTACTGACTTGAGTGGAAAAAAGGTTACGATTTCTGAATACATGTCTTCTGTGATCAGCATTTTTTGCAATTATCGATTTATTTGAGTGAGACCTTATATTGATTACCACTTCTTAGAGGCTTGAAGTACTATCTTATTTTTTGTAGACTGATGGGAAGATCTCTTGATAGCCTCTGGCCTGACAGAGATGGAGACCGACTTAATCTAGAACCTGAATGGCAGCTTAACAGGTTGCTTAAGATAGGCTTCTTGTTTGCGAGATTTAAGTTTGAAGTAGGCATCTTATTACAGTTCGACTTTCAAGGATGATGCAGGTCATGCTCAAGCCATCATTGAATTTGAAAAGTTCCTGCGTGCTACTGTTGCCTACTTTTCAATGTGCTCAACTTGCCAGTGCTTCTTTTTGTCATAGAACTTCAGCACAAGAAAAATTCAGTGATGTTGGTACTTTTAGAGAAAGATGTTTTTTTCTCTTTGCAACAGGCCCTCTGCTCCACATGCTGTGATTCAATCAGAGCACAGTGTAACAAACGTCAATTTGGCTGAGAGGCGCAATCAAGAGCGGTTGTATCAGAGTGCTGTTTACCTGTATTCATTGGACATGGTCAGTGACAGAAAATCACCTGGTTTTTGATACAGAGCTCATGAGGTGCATGCACTTCTTCCTCATGTCTAAATTATTCATGTTGTACTGCTCTATTTAGACCTGCTCTTTAGACCTTCTTCCCTCTCCTGCCACCCACTATGAAGAAAGCCTGGATTTGGGCCCTGATACATGTTGATCCATGATCCATGTCACTTTTACTCAAGGTGAGGCCTGTACCACCCAGACCACCCACCTTCCACCTCTCCAGTGGCCGGGGGTGTGATAGCACTTCAAATCCCTCACAAACATACTTATTGGATTACCACGTGGAGGACATCCCACTGACTGTCCTAGCAGGATACCGCAGGGCGCCCACAGGCCCAGACTTTCATACCAATCTCCCACACGCCTCGGCTCTACCTACATGTGGGTGCACGCAAGTGTGACAGCTCACTGAAGAGAGGCCAGTGATCAATGAGAGTTTCATTATTGCAATGCACTGTTGATTTGACATGAATGGATTTGAAGATCAAATTGCGAGGTGTACAGCAGAGTTCCCAATGACCATGTTCACAACAGCATTCCTGTATTTGTTTAAAACAGCTGTTGATTTCTCTGGGCAAGTTTTGGATCTGGAAGTGGGGTCCGCGTTGGATATGACTAGACCCTCAGCACCACGAGCTGCTGACATGTCAAAAACTCTCTCCAGGATTGTTCATGACCCAGGTGAGGTACAGAATGAATGTTGAAATTGAGGTGAGGTACAGAAAGAATATTGTAGTTGAGGGGGTTCTAATGATTTGCTCAGAATGTCATCAAAATGGAAGGCTATAGGTTCGAAAAACTTAAGAATGTTTGTCATGTGGTTGCTCTTGAACAAGAGCCTAATTGCTCAAGTATGCTGCTTTATGCAAAGTGAAAATCTGCAGGCATTAGGTATGTGCTTCACGACTGAAATGAGTTCCCTCTGAACTCAAAATTGCAATTGATGCCCCCCCATGCGCTCCATGCTATAGATTCTGAGCTCACAGCTTGGCTGGACTACGAGCCAAAGATGATACAAGTTAAACCTGCTCCCAGTGCTGTTCCCAACATGACTCACGCATTGGATCGAAACAGGGCTGCTCTCTTGGATCCGAGAGTGGGGCAATCAGCCACCGGTGATCTTGATGCAGGCGTATACTCAGCACGTTACTCATTGGTAAATACAGAGATGAGTGCTCCTCGTTGTTAGCTTGATAAGGCTCAGTGCTTCATGATGGCTGTTGGTCATTCATTCATTTGACCCTGATGATATCAAAACATGGCCCTGCTTATCAAGGTGTTGTGAAATGTGGCTTGATCATGTAGATTTAAGAATCATGTTTTTTTTGCGATCATAGGGAATGCAGTTTTTGTTTACATCTATTCTGCAAAGAGCATTTCCTTGATTTTTGCTTAATGAAATTCGTCTTATTGTCCACCGCTCAGATGCATTAATGCATTAACTCATGTGTGCTCTCTGAACTCATTAGATGCTGCCGACTGCCCCATCAGTGGACTTTAAGTCAGCTACAGAGAGGAGCCTTGGGTATGCAGGGGATGAAGAGCAAGGGAATGTGCTGATGCTTCATCCTGAGCACCCAAAAGGATGGCAGCAGAAGACTGAGGATGACCCTGACAGGCAGCCATTTGGAAGGAAACATGGTGAGTAGGAATTTTCTTGTATGAAATGAATGTCATACTCTTTACTTCATGGTTAATCCCTCAGAGAGTTGTTGACATCGTACCTCGATAGTACAGGTGGAAGAAAGTGCCTGTTGTGTGGCAGGATTTACAACTCATACCGCCACGATTTTTGGAGAGATCTCGTCATCATGCTGAAAGGATTTCATGTTATCTTGATTTCTGAGAATTCAGACATGCACTCATCCTGATTATGAGGACTCCTGATTATGAGGCAGTCAATGACAGTTTTTTCATGACGATGTGCTGGCCTGTGAACCATAGTGAGGTGGGCGGATGCTTCAGTTGGAAATGAGGACGAAGGAAACATGCTTCATTTGCGCAACTCTCAGAATGACTTAGCGCGCTTGCAAAATCGGGTAACCCTTCCAAGTGCACCAGCAGCAGCATTTGGAGACATGACATCCTGTAGAGATGATGTGGTGAGTGTGGTATCATTAACTGAGATGATGTGGTGAGTGTGGCATCATTAACTGAGATGATGTGGTGAGTGTGGCATCATTAACTGAGATGATGTGGTGAGTGTGGCATCATTAACTGAGATGATGTGGTGAGTGTGGCTTCATTAACTGAGATGATGTGGTGAGTGTGGCTTCATTAACTGAGATGATGTGGTGAGTGTGGCATCATTAACTGAGATGATGTGGTGAGTGTGGCTTCATTAACTGAGATGATGTGGTGAGTGTGGCATCATTAACTGAGATGATGTGGTGAGTGTGGCTTCATTAACTGAGATGATGTGGTGAGTGTGGCTTCATTAACTGAGATGATGTGGTGAGTGTGGCATCATTAACTGAGATGATCAGGCTTGAGGCTTAACCTTTGATTGACCTTCGTTAAATTTGATCCCATGGACATATCTCAGCCATTGGGTTTAGGGTTTTATTGTCATGTTAGTTCTGTCTGCCTCTTAGTAAATGGAGGCTGTAAGGGATCACACAAAAGAATCTTTGTAACAGGTTTTGCAGCCTGACCCAGCCATTCCACCCAGACCTCGAATTCTGCAGCGTTGGGTGAGCAAGATAGAAACCTCCCTACAGCATCATCCTCCATCCGATCTGGCTATGGAGATATTGCTACATGAGCCAGATGACCCTCGCGTGAAAGAGCTGAAACGAAGGCACCGCGTTTGGCAGCGGCTGGCTAAGAAACTAGAGCAGATTCAGGTGCCAGAGAGATGGAGGCTTGAATTCATTCACATATGTTAGGTCGTTCACATATGTTAGGTCATTCACTGATTTTGAAGAGTCTGCTTGTAGAAAGCATTTAGTGCTAGTCCTCCCCCAGTGTTAAGTAGGATCTCTGGAAGCATTATTTCTAGGTATAGACCTTTGCAGGAATGAAAAGACCTAAGCAATAATTTATATTAGATATCAAATGTGCTGCGAGCCTTGCAGAGATCTGGGAACCTTTCATTTTGTTGCAAGGAATTTGGGCATTTACCTGCGATGAGGATTTGCTGTATGTCTTGGCTGCATATTCAAACTTGTATACAAATGCGGGCAGATGGAGGGTGCGGCTGCAGAGTTAATACAACATCCTCCTGCATGGCCAGAGCAACAGAGCAGCCCAGGCAACGTTCATCCAGGGTATGAGCCTGACAGGCATCCTTCTAAAGCTGCTGAGTATGCCGTGGCACAGAAGGCTCAGGCTTACAGGGTGCAGCAGCAGCGTATTCTAGAGCAATGCAAGCAAAGAGCAGAGGGTCTGAAGGATGCAGGAGCTGTCCATGTCAGACCCTTTCCCTGGCAGCCTGAAGTGGAGCAACCCTTGCCCTTGTCTGCAGTTGAAGTCACGAGGGCTCCATTGGGTGTTAGGCCACGCGATGAGCATTTGATGAAAAAAATCCAGAAGGAGCAAGTATTAGCAGCGGAGGCAGTGAGAGAAACGCATTGGCTTAGTAGACGGCCTTGGGGATCTGAAAATCAAGGGGAGACTTTGGCAGACCTAAGTGAGGGTTTGAAGCATGCGGTGGGTGGTGATACAACTGGGAGAGTTTTGAAGCCTCTAGAGATACCTCTTGCTCAGCTTAGGGCTTCAAAGTTTACTGCAGGAGCCAATGCAGGGAGAACTGAGGGTATGCAAAAGAAGGGATGGGGTCGCCTCAGGCACAAGCTTGTAAATGAAAAGCTAAGGCCTCAATGGGGTGTGACTTATGAATCTTAGGATGGCTTGTGTCATGACAGTGACATCAACAAAATGTCCCACGCCGTGTGTTATGGTCGGACCAGATTGTTTGCATGTATAAAATCGTTATGGATGTTTATTTCAGGTCAGGATTTCTTAATTCTTGTCCTTTTGATACTTGCCGGTTTGCGGGCACGAGTGTGTATGCACCTATTAGATGTTGCTATTAGATGTTGCTGCTGCTGCAACATACTGGAAAAAAAACAAAAACATGACAGCACATTCCTTGCCAGTAGATGATCCTGGGCCTGTAATGTATTTCAGAAGTTATGTTACGAACATTTGTAACCATGAAATAGATGGATTTAGATGCTTTAATAGTTACGAACAAGATTGAAGAGCAAAAAGTAGAGGCTACTCTCAAGCGAGGCATAAGATGCATTAGATGCGTGCGAAAGGGGAGCATAAATGCACAGGCAAGTGATAAATTTCAGGATTAATTGCAGGCAACAGTATGTTAAAAGTGAGATGTTCAGCAGCGCTGTCAAATGTATGTCCTCAAATATTAGTTCTCAGTTCATATATCAGGTATCATCACAGATAAAAAGAGCAGAAACATTACGTGGGTTGTGAAGTTAAAGGCAAACCAAGTATCAAGTAGAATGCAGATTATGTTCAAAAATAGATGTATTTGTCTCTATGAAGCTAAGATGATTAAGGGTACTCATAAACGGTTATGTTAGCATTGCGAATCCATAACATGTTACAAATACATTTCAGATGTCGATGTACCTTCATTTTTTGGCTGTAGCAGAGGTACGATATGCATTCATAGCGTTTTGGTTAACTAGGACGCTCTTCAATAACTAAATAAGGATTCAAAAGTTCTATGCAATCTTATTTTAAAGCCTAGGAGCTGAGCCTCAAGGTTCTGGTTCTTAAGACTACGAAATATTGTATGACAGACGGGCCCCGAGAGAGGCTCTAGCAGAAAAAATGGGAACGCTTTCGCATGATAGATTACAAATTTTTAGAAACCGTTTCGCAGGTGAGTCTTTTGAGTTAAGGTATCAGTAAGTCCTTGATGAATAACGAGGAAACCCGTGTTACAGGTTCATTTATGCGACTTCGTCGCTGTAAAGTCATGCATTGTACATGTGTGGTGCTGATTATTTTGTTTGGTGTAAGGCTCGACGAAGAATGTGGACTGTTGTCAACATTTGCTGGAGCTTTTGGTTTTGGGAGAAGTAGCAAACTATCTACAGAGCCTCCAAATGTCAAATTAGTGACTGCTCTCTCTCCAAAACTCATCAAAGCAGACATCATGCATCCAAAGTTTGACGCAGATAGGCCTAAGGAAGTGGGAACAGTTGCTGCGATTCTCCGGAAGAGCAAGCTTCGTGTTGTGTCTTTGCCAAGAGGAAGCAAAGCATGGTGTCCTTCACTGCGACTGAATAACACTGGATATCCACGAGAGCCGAATCCTCTGTCCTTGGCACAAACTGTCAATTCAAAATATGCTATGAAAAACATGACATGGAATGTCGCCATGTCTGATGATTTGGCAGCAATAGCAATTGAAGGGATTTGGTGGTCAGGGAAGCATAGACCAGTTCCACTGACCATCATAACACAAGCCTCTGCTGACAGGATCCCACAGGTATGTACTGCAAGGTATTTTGTCATGATGTCAAACTGGCCTTCAAACGTATGTTACATTAAAAGCAGAAACATGTACTGCTTTTGAAAAGAGCAGTGAAAAGAGTACGTTTCGTTTGTTTGCCCTGATCTTGCAGTTGTACTCCCAGTGCAAGAGCTGGCGCGGGCCTCTGAGTGCTGTCCTGTACATAAGCTTATTTCAGGATTCTATTGAAAGAGGAATGTTGACACCTGCAAACCAAGAGACCTTGAGACAAGCTTCCATCGCTGTAAGAGATGAAATGCTTTGTTTTACTCAGCAGTTCTACAAATTATTGATCTCTTGCTGTGTTGATTAATGATACGAAGTCTTGCTTTAAGGTGCCAGTGATCACAGGGACTTGAGTTGGTTTATACAATCTTCAGGTAACAGACCTCTTTGCTGATGTTGAAAAAGACGAGGCTGCTTGCAAGCTGGATGTCATATTGGCATATGAGGTCTACACTGAGCAGCGAGCCATGATGCTTTATCCCATCAATGCATTGCGGAACCTTGCACGAGTTCAGGCCCGCACACCTCTCCTGGCGCTCATGGATGTTGATATGTTGATGAGCTCCAAGCTGTACCGTGACTTGGTCTCCAATTCCTCTTTCGCACAAAAGCTTCAGAGTGGAGCTGCCAGGAGAGTGGCGTTTGTGCTGCCAGCTTTTGAGACCTATGGGGAGACATATGAAGCAGCAGCCATTGCAGACCTTCTCTCCTCCAAAGACAAGTCCCTTCTAGTGGAAAGTATCCGAAAGCACATAGCAGGCCCATTTGACTTCAAGCGCTTCCCTCAGGGCCATAACTGCACCCGCTTCAATCAATGGTTCATTTCCTCGCAATCTTACAAGATCAAGTATGGAGCAAGGTGCGTTTTTTACCCAGGAAAGCTCAAGTTATACCTACAACTGAAATTGTCGTGAATGAGAATGAAGACAGGGATGAAAGCTGTTATTTTCTCTTCATGGCCCTATAAAGGTATGAGCCATGGACTATTGTTGACCGAATGGTTGCTCCCTGGCATGATGCGAGGTTCCGCGGCTATGGACAGAACAAGATTGTGCACATCGCACATATGAACGCGACTGGTTTCCAGTTTGTTGTGCTCTCCAACGCATTCATCGTCCATAGGTGAGCTACGCCTAAGTACGTGACATATATTTTAGGTTGCTTGTTTAGCACAATGTGCATGTGTTCCAAACTTGTGTACCATTGTCTTTCTCAGGGCACATCAGCACACAACAGTGCGCTTGCAACTGGTGGAAAGCAAGACTGCATATGACATGGCTGTAGCTGCCAAACAGCCTGTGGACAAACAGAATGTGTATGGTCACACAAAAAATCTATTTGACAATGCACAGCGTTGGATGTCCTTGGGTGTCTACAAGCCTGTACTTGATATTGCAACAAGACATTGCCAACAGAAGCTGAGCTGGTGGAGGCTGTCCTCCTAGATCAAATAGGAGGGTAACGTCCTTGAGTGAATTTAGAATAGAAACTTGTGACCTTGTCTTCTTTCTCTGTACTTATTGCTTAGGTAGAACCAGCGCATGACAAATGCCATGAAGATATTTAAAATGCTTTTATATAAGTACATCGCCATCTGGCTGTGGTGTGGGGCTTGTTTGACCTCTCTTTGATTCCATGACAGAAATGCAATACCTCAGAGCTGGTTTCAGAGACCTCAACGGTTTATCATATCTTACTTTCTTTTCTTATATGTACATGTACTTATGTTCTCAGTATGCTTTCGGCCTTCCTACAGTCCTTGTGTCATGCCTACATGCCTACGTGCCTATTTACTTTGTGGTCCTCAGAAATAAATTATTTCATCACAAGGCATCTGCACATGTTTGCAAGCCTTGTTTGACATGTTTCAAGTTTACAGTCTTGTAATCGCATTCGATGTCACGCATTCCTACATTCCACAAACAGTAACTGAGCACGACGTGTCGTACGTACAGTACGCAGCACAAGTATGGTATCGCTTATCATAGCATCCTCGAGAAAATGTGTGCCAAAAAGTGTGAGAGCTGTACAAACTGTCGTTAACCAAGATCTAAGTTCGTCAGTAGGCATGCTTTCCAATACTGAATAGCTGAGCTGGAAGCTGGGAGGAATGTGAACAATATTGATGTCAAGGTGTCAATGCTCATTTTACAGATAAGCATCAGAAATCAGCCCTCATCACTTTAAAAGATTAGACCCCCCCCTGGAGGCCAGGAGACTTGGAATTTTGGATTCAAAATGGATTAGATAATGCATGCGTTGGGTGTACAGGGGGGGTCTACAGGTTAATTTTGTCTTATTCTAACTAAAATTGGAAATCTGATCTGATTTGAGGGGGTAAGTCACATGACACTCTCACACTTGTCTCACAATCAGAGCCCATGCACCATCCTTGTCCCTGCTCTCTACACAAGCTTTCATTTGAATTGATACTTGTCATATAGGCTCATTGTAAGCCCTGGTGCATGTGTCATGTTCTGATGTTTGCCCTGGAGGTTCCAGGGCTGTGAGTTTGCCTTGCTTTCCAAAGCCATGTTTTGCCTGAATGTTGTAAGCAATTCTGTTTTCTCATCTTTTGCTGTGACTTCTTTGACAGGAGATGATGGACTTCACACTTCTCTGCCACAGAGCTGCTGACAAGGCTCAAGATCTGATGCATAAAGCTCTGATATTCTAGCTCTGTTCTTTTTGTGTGAATATGTAAAATACTCATCAGAGTTATCACACCCCTTAGTTAACACTTTGGTGTTATTACAGATTCACAGAGCTCACTTTTAAAGCTCATGTCACTCAATTGTTGTAAGGTATAACACACTACATGTGATGCTTGAATTACAAGTTCATGATCTCTCATGGTCAGGAACTATGATTTCAACCACATGGATGTAAATTTTTGACACATATTTCCTGTAGATTCAGTTAAGTGTCACTAAAAGATGCAATATTGCAATCAGTCCAGGCTTGTTCCTTTTTCTAATATCATCAATCTTGAGGTGACACGGCACATTACTCTAGTGCACAATAACAGGTTAGAGGGAGGAGCTGGGGCTTTTAAGGTGTGATACCATACTTCTGCACCGTACTGTACCTACACAAACAAACAGATCGTCAACAGAATGCCTCAGCTAACGACTCGGGGCCCGATTTCGAAAGGGGGTTTGCAAGAAGAATTTAAGCAGCTACACGTCTCTACAACTTCTGTATGTGCTTATTAACTGCCTCCACTATAAAAGTCATAAGCTACATCAACCCATAGCAACTATAATTAATATTTTCTTGAATCGAAATTAACAATGTGGTGTAGCTGAATTCATTAATCTCAGCGAACAAATAAAGCGACTTAAGACAAATCCCTTCAATCAAATGTTTATCAGCTACAACTGATAACCAGCGATAATTGTAAAGATTTACGTATATTCATATCAAAATTGAATCAAAGTTGATTTGTTATGTAGCTGAATTCATTTTCTCAGTGTATAGACCATTTCAGGCAAAATCCTTGTGACAAAAATTCTTAGAATATTTTATAAACAATATTACTATTATTACTTAAATATTTATACCTAATTATTACTAAAATAATTATTATTATGATATATTGTAGTGGCCATGAACCCACTAAAGAAGTAGAAATATAAATATTTATTACTTAAATATTCATTACTATTATTACTTAAATATTTATAACTAATTATTACTAAAATAATTATTATTATGATATATTGTAGTGGTCATGAACCCACTAAAGAAGAAGAAGAAGAAGAAGAAGAAGACTCATCACCGAAAAAGTAACGGTTAAAATCTTAGTGCAAATGGTTTCCATTATTTTGGGACTGACAAACAGACATACATACATACAGCTCCGAAGCCAATAGTGGGTATCAACATTGTATCCCTCTTTCGAATCGGGCATAAATCGAAATCGGGCATGTTATATCGAGAGCTTCAGCGAGGGTCTCAAAGACATTACAGAAGTCCTAATTTCTAAGCTGGCGCTCTATGTTCTTCACTTGCTTCTGTTAACAATTGGTAGCGTGAGTAGGATTTTTTTGCATCTATTTATGCAAACAGCTGAAGAGCTTATGCATAAACTTACGCAGAGGGCATCTGTCCATCCTATCAAGACTGTTGTCGTTCAAGAGGAGGGCTTTCATAGGGCTTCTCATGATGATGAATTGTGTGATCTTTACAGGTGCACAGCTATGCAGTTCCCACATGTTTTGAACCAGCGTATTTGAACCAACCTTATTGCAAGAAAATCATACAAGCTCAGGTATTGATTTGCAGGGACAATATTCTGCATGACATGTCGGCCTGGGCTGATGAGAGCGGAAAGAAAACCATCACCATTCACAACCTTGTTAGGGCAGCTAAGACTGCTATCAGGTCCCCCTATGTCAGCATCATAGTTGTGAGAGCAGGAAAAGTCCATGTATTCGCTGACTTCCTTGTAGAGGACTTTGCACTGCTCCGTGTAAGTCACGCAGAGGGTCTCAGTGTGTCATTTTTTGTACTCCATGACCACAGCGTTCATGTCTCATGCCTGCTCTCTTTGTACAATTAGTAAGGCTACTTTATTAAATGGCCTGTAGAACCTTTCATGTACCTGTAGCTACCTGCAGCTACTATGGCAAGTTTCTAAGGCCTCGTACTGAGGTAATGGTACTTGCAAATGACGGATGTGTATGATAAATTCATTGGTCTTATCCATGCCGCAGGATCAACACCTTTCTTTCACATATTGGCTTGCGCTGTTCAGATGTCCAACGTTCTGAACATTGTCCTGTACTTCAGATGACTAATCTACAACATTGTTATGTGCTTCAGATGACTAATCTGCAGAGCGCCCTCTCAAATCTCATATCTGATGGCAGCACTGTACCTGACACTCTCTTCGTGTACAATTCGGAGGATGAACCCCTGTGCTTTCGATTAAAGCATGGCTGCAATGTAAGCGGTTTTAGGGACCCATCCAATCAATCTGTGATGACTGCCTGTCACTCCATCACGTATTATGAAGACACTCTTGAAACATTGCATCAAGGCATTATGCATGCCAAACTCTTTAGTAAAGATCACACCCTCACCCTGTTCATCCCCCTGTTCTCCTGCATCCTTTATTCCAGGTACCGATGTTCACAAGCTTCAAGAGGTGTGTGCCTCCTATCATAAAAGGTGGTGATACTGCAGCAGAATGGCAGTGTGTAGACAAGGAGGTCCTACTGCCCAATTTCAGTCAGAAATGGGATGCTCTTCATTTTTATCCTTGGGCCGCAAAACTCAATAAAGCACTCATGAGGGGATCATTCCAGGTACCTTGATTGCATTTCTTTGGGACTCAGAGCACTTCTATCAATCCCTATACCGTAACAACACACTGTACCTTGAACATGTGCATGCACCAATAGCCAAGTAGTTGCCCAATAGTTGCCCATCTGTCCAGTTGTACTGCAATATGCATGTGTGTGCATCAGTTCTCTGCAAGGCATGACATGTGTGCTTGTAACATACATGAGTTGCATCAAGCTTTGATAATCACTGAAAACTGACGTGAAGTATTATGAAATGTGATGCAGCGTACGATGACGGAAAATAGCACTCGCTACAAGTTAGCAGAGATGTGTGTCATTGAGCCTCAAGTTGGTAGGATGTTAGATGCTGGGCTGGTATATAATAGAAACCACAAGATCATGGTGTCATCTGACCTGAAGGTAGGTAAAGAAGGTGATAAAGAGTGTGAATACAAATGAGTAACACAATGTAGTGTTAATCACCTAGAGATATGCTCAGATGATTGCATGCATGATACTGTGTCACCTAGAGATATGCTCAGATGATTGCATGCATGATACTGTGTCACCTAGAGATATGCTCAGATGATTGCATGCATGATACTGTGTCACCTAGAGATATGCTCAGATGATTGCATGCATGATACTGATATGAATTTTAACGGAAGGTATGAACATCAATTCTGCTCCCAGTATTAACATAGCCTCATAATCTTGGTGGATGTCAAGACAAGCTGTAAAATCACTCCCAGAAGATCTTGTAAGCGCCTTGGATATCTGAACTGACAATCACAATATGTATGTTGAATAATGTTGTAGAAATAAAGCCTAATTATTGTCTAGTACGATTTTGAAGAATTAAGCAAACATCTGCACTGCCTGCTCACAGAAAGGCTTCGTGAGCATGCCCAACGCCTCAAGGTGGCGATTTCTAATCAGCACAGACGGTCATACAGCCTCCAGTAGGCTTGGTCATTTGTTGGGTGTGAACAGTGTGGTGCTGAAGGAAAGGTCGATATGGATAGAGTACTACTACAGATCACTGCAGGAGGGAGTGGACCACCTTGAATTCACTGTGGATGATATCAAGGCTCTGCTATTGTCTATCACTGTGAGATGATGACACGTCTTGTGAGGTTACACATCTTGTGTGATTACAAATCCTGTGAGAGGACACCCTCTCTTACAGTCATCTCAACTACCCGCAGCATCCAATTAAATCGTTATTCAACTGTTAAAGAATATGGTTTTGTTTTCTGATGACCTTCACGGAGCCTCACAACATGCCTGTGCTCAAAATGACACAGGCCCAGGAGCATGAAGAGGAGATGAAGGCTGTGGTCCTGAAAGGACAGCAGTTTGCTTACCGGTACTTGCATGAAGTTGCCAAGGCGTTGTATGTGCGGCAGGCCATAACAGAGTACAACAAGCTCTTCCAAGTATGTATCTGTGTCTAACAAAATATATTTTGTTACCTGATGGCAGGGTACATTATGTACGGATTGTTTAGATTTTGTTTGTTTATATGCTTCCTCACGTTGTTCGCAGGGAGAGATGGAGAGCTTTGTCCGGGGTCTTTCATTCTCCTCGAGTGTCTTCACTTCAGGTCAAGTCATTAAACTCCTACAGGAACACGTTGATATGATCAACAGCTAGTCTCTGATGTGTACTGCTCAGGCACTTCTGTGTCTCAAATGCCATATTTGTATTCTGTGACCTACTATTGCCTGAAAAATATAGTCCCTTAATTATGTCAGGGTCGTGTTGCAAATGTTGTGACACTGTAGCTGATCTTAAACTCATGTAACGATCAAAACGTGAATGATGATGAATTTATGTGTAAAGGATAATACGTAAGAATTCAAAAATACGGATGGGCGTACTGTCTAGTGTGGAAGAGAAAGAATCTCATCTGTAAACTTATGAGGGTTCAAAATATAATAAATTGACAATTAGCTAGAAAGTGGGATCTGAATTTTTTGAAAAAATTCATCTGCAGCAACTTCAAATACATCAAGACACAACCAGCTCCTGCAGACATAATGCCATGTGTCAGAACCATCCTGACACCTCCCGCAGTAGGAGTGTGTCGAGTTCTGGAGTTACCAAAATAACAGAGGATGAGTGCTTCAGCCGTCAAATATAGATACTGAAGATGGATGTTGTGAGCTCTGAGCTTCGTAAGCTAAGTGCAGGAAGGACCCATGAGAAGTTTTACATTGCTTGAAGGTCCAAGTACATAAGTTGGACACTGAGCTGAAAGTGTGAAAAAGTGGTAGGCAGCACTTCCATTTGATAAAGGAATTGTGCTATTTGTAAGTAACTGGGGACGAGGGGGGACCCTTCACTATGCCTGCCCCAAGTAACAGTTTCTGCACATCATCCAGCACATCCTGTACACAAATCTCCTGGTTTGAAACACTTTGATCCAGCAATGTTGAGGGAAGGACAGCAGAAGCCCCACTCTTGTGAGAGGCCTCAGCACCCCACCCGCTACCCACATGCACATTCATAGGCACGACCTGAGCTTCCTGGGCCCCAAACACAGCGCTTGGCTCTGAACCATGAGACACATGCCTCAATTCAAACATGCCTTGCCATTGCGCTGCTACCTCACGATTGCCTACAGGAGCTGTCACTGTCCTAGGGGACCCAGACAGGTGTAATAATCTCCTTTGGGGCTCTGGTCTGTGATTCAAATTCTCTGACCAGTTTGGGTCAGAACTCCCTGGAGGACAAGACCCGTCTATGCTCTGCTGCTCAAGCTGCAACTGCAACTGCATCACTTGCTCCGGAGGCACCCCCTCCCACCGGTTGGCTCCAGAACCATGCCAGACTCTGCTAGCGCCTGATGGCGCAACTGATTGCATACTACCAACAGCAAGATCCAGAGAATCAGGCAGTTGGGATGCCAGAAGATCATGCTGCTGCTGCTGCTGCTGCTCTTCAAGCTGACGCTTCCTTTGAATATTGCTCAGAACAGCTGAGGTACCCTCCGACCATATTGTTAAGGGCTTCCATTGTATACCCAAGTCCTTCTTTTGGAATGCAGGCTGATTGTGTAGTCTGAGAACAGCATCACTTCTATACCAGGATACATCAGACATTAAGTCTCTTTCCACTGGCCTTGTATGAGGAAGCGCGACACCATAAACATGCGATGCAATGCGTGAAGCAGTACCCAAGATCTGCAAGTGGCGGTCCCGCTCCACACCCTTGTGGAGATGTCCTTGACGATTGGCGGCGTGATGCTTTGTGATAGGACCAATGACATTGAGAGGATCAGGCTGCTTGCTGCCTGCATCAAGACCGCGGCCTACATAGGGAGAGCCCAGGCTGAGGCCAGATTGAGGATTAGAGGAGGGATGCTGGGATACTATTTCCTGCCCTGCTACCACAGGATTTTTCCACGCAGGAGGAAAACCATCCAACAGGGAGGACAGACCTTTTGGTATCTGCTGAGTCGTGTTGGCTATGGTATCCTCTACAGCCACATTCGAACTAGTACGAGCCTTGAAGAGCCCAGATTCAAGGTTCAGATTCAAGCTTCTAAGCTGATCATCTGGATGCTGCCAGTTTGGAGCCTCATGTTTTTGAAGTGAGCTGTTTTGGTTATGGATAAAAAATTGAGTTTCCATCTCTCGTCCTGCCAAGAAAGGTGGAGGCCCTGCTTTCAGGCTACTCAGCTCCAAGTCAACCTGTGACGATTTTTGATGAGTCGTGTAAAAATTGTGTGGCACTGCTGAGGACACCTCGCCGTCCATCAGTGTGTGGCTCACATTTGTCTCCTTGACGTTACCAGACGCCTTCTTAGCATTCTTGCGTCTGTTGCCTGATGAGATGGTAGCAGGTGTGGTACTATTGCTGCTGTCCGTTCTACCCTGATGGCCTCTAATGACCGGCAGCAGCTGTTCTAGGATCCCTGCAGCAGCAAGCTGCTTCGCGTCTTTCTTAAGCCTTGCCTACAAAGATATGAGTTGGTTACAGCACAAGAACCATTAGCAGCTAATTTACATAAGATGCAAGCCTTCCAGAAAAAAAGCAAAGCCTGTCAGAATGCAGGGTGAAAGGGCTTAGTTTGTAATTCCCTGGACTGTCAATGCTTCATTGATGATGACAGTCAGTCAACGGAGGTCCCATGACAGCCTGCTGCAGATAACGAAGAACGTTATCATGCTCATGCTAAGCTACTTGCGAACACTGTTGTGTTCTCATGTGACTTCTGAATTTATCCTTTCCAGGGATACACTCACTTTTCCAGAGCCACACAATGGATCAAGATTTTCAAAATCTTTTGGTAGTTGCATTCTTGCTTGGATCAGGAAGGGACCTGTAGGTGTATCTGCGCTCTCTGAGTAAGAGACCTGCGAAAGATAAGGGTAAAGAAGGGCAACATGTTCGTTACCTTGAGGATAAAGATGGCATGTTTGCCTCAACATGCTGTCAGCCCAACTTCCAATTTTGAAAAACAGAATTAAGGACAATAAAGAAGCTGACCAAATGGAAGGCCATGAAAAGTTCATCTTTCAATACAGGAGGGTCTCCAGACAACTCAAGAGGCACTGGATGACAAGGACGAAGCAGCAAGTACAGAATCAGCTCAATAAACTGCAACCAAACTTGTCTTACCTCTACTCTTAGCCGATTTGCGCACTGGTTCAAGATTGTTAGTGGTGTCAAACTTTGAACCTAAGAAGGGGATTGGTTAAAGATCAAGACACCCAGTAGACAATGTTGCTCGATCAATGCATTAATAGTGATCTCGTCATCCTCAAAACCGCACTCACATCAATGTCTGGTTTGCTCTCTTGATATTCATGCAAGGCTCTCTGTGTCTCTGGATAGTTATGAAGCACATGTGCCAGTGTCAGTACTGAGGGTTCCGGAGCCTCTGTAACAGGCACTTTCTCAGGAGTGATGCCTCCTTGCATGTGCGCTTTGACACTGACTCTGTTCTGGAGTCCATGATCTTGTACCTTGAAAACTGGACCGTCTATCGAAGCAAGGTCGTTGTTCATGATAGGGCGGTGAACGCTGGAGATTCTAAGGGGCGGATATGGGACAGAGGCCTCCGACGAGGTCGCACATGCACTTGCTGGACTGCCAATTTTACCTTTCCTTTGATGCCCAACTGCTTGTCTCTTGGCAGCGCTCTCCGGCAACTTAATGCTGAGGGGGTTAAGTACATCTTCACACAAAACCTTGCTGGCATATGCTGATGCCATGGCTTCAGACACTCCTGCCACAGGCCGTTCCAAGCTGCGCACCTTATTTAGGAGAAGTGACAAATGCGACTCTGCGGGAATGGCAAGGGAATATCATAAAAGTGTATGTCCAAAGCATGTCCAAAGCAACAACACATGATTTAACACTCTAGGACAACAAGGAGCCCTGAAGCGAACTTATGTCATGTGACAACTGTCATACTCAGAAGCCCTAACCCTCAGAATGGGATCGTGTAGCATGTGCTATGTGCTATGTCATCAATTGTAACCTCTCAGTTAGTACAGCTCACCACCACCAGCTGTCACAACTCTGTATGGAGTCATGTCTGGCCTCCTTCCAAGATGCTCAACTGTTTTACTCCTCGTGATATGAAGAGCCACGGGACGACCTCCAATCTACAGGAGAGGTGGAGACTAAAAAGGCATATACTTTATAAGATATGCAAAATGCAAAACAGGTACAACACTGGAATTTCTTCAAGTTAAGGTAATCCAATCAGAAGAATGCATCCTACTCGCCTTTGATATTGAGTGACAGGCCTTTTGAGCTGTATACATGTTGGGAAAAGTGATGTATGCAAAGCCTCTACTCTGAGTACCCTCAAATTCCCTCTGAATCTTTACTGAAAGTACAGGCAGGCCGCTATCTGAAAGGCTGGCGATTATGTCTCCCTCACTTATATCTTTGGAAAGACCACCAAGAAAGACTTCAATTTGTGAGGCTTGAATGCCACATTTGGCAGGCTGTGTTACAGGCTTCAAAAAAGACCGCTGTTCTGACCTCTCTTTTGATTCGTTGATTCGACCGTCCTGTCTGTTCTCTAGAATCTTACTCTGGTTTGTTGTTTCATCACTCCTGACATATGTGAGCTTGGTTCAAGTTAATGCATACAACAACATGCAATGAACTTCATCTCAAGTGGTCTTATCTCACAACTTTTACATCTCAATACCTACCTATCAGGTCCAGTGTTGGTACCCTCTCCAATTCCTAATCGCTCAAGAAGCTCAAGGTCTACAGTAGCATCTGTGGCTATCACATTTCTCTTCTTTTTTGATGGCTCTTGAAGATCCATCTGTATGTCGAATCAAATCTTTCAAACTTCATCGCTTAGGATTTATCAGCATGTCTATTATAACTTCAACATTTAACCTTTATCTGCATGATGCTCTCGAAAGTGTGGCGTAAGTCTAGAAATGTCCGGTACATTTGTACAGGAACGAATCCCTTAGAGCATTGGAGTTTAAGTGACAAAGAGACACATTTTGTTATTAAGAATGCCATTTAATCCAGACATAGAAGCGGGGGACTCCACATTATGAGACCATACGCATAAAGGGCCAAATCAGGTAATTTTGTGATGCATTGTGCTTACTGTTATCATAAGAATAAGAGCTTCCTAAGTTTTAGGTGTGACATCGGAGTCTCAGAGTGCAGCGGCAAGGGCAAGGATAGGTACACTGTCTGAGATTTTTCATCCTTTGATGAATAGGCATGCCCACCCGTTCTTCAATGCAATATGCTCTCATTCTGGGGACACCTCAGCAATATTAGTATTTTTCATGCGGGTGGAGGAGATATCAGATATCTGATGTAACATTACTGATTAAGGCTCAACTACCAAGCTTATGGTAAATACAAATAAAACCCAGCACAAAGACTGTGCTTCATGCAAGTCCTCACAATGTTTTATATACTTCAACAGAACTTCGATAGCTCAAGGTCAGGGTGCAAGTCTAAAGCGCTATTTGTGCCTTGGCCAACTGATAGGATGCAAGGAAACAAGTAAAATTACAATCTGCAGCAACAGTGAAGAACGTCAAATGCTACGAGGTCTGCAGTCTTCAAGCAAAGGTGCTGATTCATTTGTAATTCTGTATCGTTGACACATCCATGATGCCTGCAGGCACTGAGCTGTCTGTGGCTGCTGCAACTGCTGCCCTTGCAACTGCTTCAACATTGATGGGTGGAACAAATAGCCCACCCACCACAGGTAGCTCAACTAAGTTCTTAGGTGCTCTCAGTAACAGGGACTCCAGAGGTTGGAATGCATACCCCAAAGGTATAGTTAAAGAGCTTGAGATGACTCTGAAGAGGCAAGCCAGGTGTAAAAATATCATTGCCACATACTGTTATCGGCTGCATGATAAACAATGAGGTGGAACTATGGTACGAGAACGTTCAGTCTCAATGTAAATGCTATTAGCAAAGAAAGTTCAGAAAATCTCAGCTTCACTTTGCAAACTTTGAGTAGGTTAAAAAGGATGCTACCATATCCAATCTTTTAGTTTATCCTCACTTATCAACAAAAATGATAATCGCTTTCTTGTGACACACTTCTTACCTGTCACCGTACACAACCCCAGGCCTCAAAGAAACCCCAGTATCAGGGTAATTCCTACGCACAGCATCCTCTGCTTGTGCCTTCCCATTGACATAGCCACTCAAAATGAATCCTGCAAGCTCAAAGCATTTTCAATGACCCCGAAAGGGTAGCAAACAATACATTTGAAACTTAGCACATACAGCAATACTTGGAGTTAAGATTGAGTTAAAGCATCAACTTAATCTGGGCATTGCCAATGTAAACTGAATGAATTCCATGTTTGAGTCCTATAGCAAAAGAGGTGATGATTGCTGTGAGCAGTACGTTGTTAAACTCTCAGACATTGAAACGCTCACTCACCAAGACCAGGCAGGTTGGGAATTGTGGCTGAGATGAAGACGTATCTTGGAACGCCCTCTGCTTTAGCAGTTTCCACCGCTGTCACGTTTGCTGTTCCATTTATCTGCACCGTTTCAATACCACTTGGAATCACTAATATCCTCATCTTATATCCTCATCAAGACACAAGATGACACTGAGGCGCCGATGTGAACATTTTGTGTAATTGTCTAGGAGCTGCTACCCAGACTGCTTTGTAACCATGATGCCCCATACTGTCTTCATGTTGAGCCTCATTGGGCAATATGAGAAGTTAGCCACAGCTATGTCTATGAAATCAAATAAGTGGGGGGATATACCTATGCGTGGTCACCTTCAACATATCCTCCTGATTTCCAAATCCTCCCACACATGAAATAGCTGCTACGGCTCCCTTCAGATAGCTCTGGTAAGTTTTAGGCTCTAGTACATTTCCTCGTACCCATTCAACTTCTCGTGTCCAAGATTCGTTTGTGATTGGAGATGTACCTTTAATGACCAAAAGCTGCAGTTGTTACAGAATTTTCAGATGTTTCTGCTTCTCATACTTTGACCAGTTCCTAAGATATGAAAGAGAATGTGCACTTATACATCACATACCAGATCGGCTTATGCCTATAACCTTTAGACCACTATTGAGTGCCTCCTTGCAAATATGGCTCCCCACAAAACCCCGTCCCCCAAATACAACAATTTTGGGGTAAAGGGACTGTGAAGGTAATCAAAATTACTCCAGTGGAAGAGTTCATGAGAATCATTAAGTTCATGGTACTAACCTCTGTACCAGATGCTGACCCTGGCACTTCTGAAAATGTTCGAAAATTTATGGAAGACCTGAGAGAATCTTCACGTCTCCTGCGAGAGGAATATTAAATGGATGCACTTTTTTACAAGAATTGATGTAGCAGAGCCTGAGCACATACCTGATGAAGTTAAGTTTCCTACTTACTTCACAGAAGTTCCCTTTCGTTGAAATTTGCATGAAGTAATGCCTAACAGTCATTGTGCAGAGCTATCACTGTGTAAATTGATGCTTTCACTAAAAAGTATGGGCCACAGACTTTGAAGTAGCGTAACAGTAGCTGATAGCTGACAAACATTTGCTTTGCCTAAACGCGATCAGTCAATATTCACAGCGTAATATAGACCAAGAGATTACGCCTGAACTCGGTAAGAAGATCTTAAGAATTTCACACAAGCTTTGTATTTAACGTGCAATTGAGGATCTTTTGCTGCTCATAGGCATCCAACATGGACCTGGATAGGCTTAAAAAAATGGCTGGGGCGGTAAGTGCACTGCTGTGTGTCGGCGCTGTAGCGTTAAGAAACGGCTGTACTCATGAAAAGCCACACATCAGTCATCACTCCTTAAACTGTCTTAAAAAATAATTTATTGCCATCCAGGTTCGGACAGGAGGAAAAGGAACCATGCGAAGGCAGGTTTTCCGGACCTTGAATTAGCTCATTCATTTTGTTTCCAGTTACATAAATGCACCTTGTGCTCGTTGCGAATTGGACATCTCGCATTTGTAACGAACCGAGATTTGTTTGTCAGTTTTGATTAAACTTCCCAACACATGTTGCAGGAAGAAAAAAGCTGTGCACAAGACAACGACCACTGATGATAAACGTTTGCAGAGCGTGCTGAAGCGCCTAGGAGTAAATACCATCCCAGGCATCGAAGAAGTTAATATTTTCAAGGACGATGATGTGATCCACTTCACAAACCCCAAAGGTAGCTAATGTTGCCACATGTTGCTACTGGTTTTGGCTTTCAAATATCACTGTTCACTCCCTGTTTTCTATTTATTGAATTGCAGTTCAAGCCTCCATCGCTGCCAACACATACGTCATCAGTGGTCCATCTCAGACTAAAAGTATGTATGCCTAATTTGCATGCCTTGAAACTGATCATTATGTCATCAATCCTATACCATGTGGTCATGAAGTGCTGACTGAGAAATTTATCAACAAAAGATTTTTCTTTCTGATGTGCCTAGAGTTGCAGGATTTGCTTCCTGGCATCCTAAATCAAATGGGCCCGGATAGTCTGATGCAACTGAAGAAGATGATGGCACAAGTGAGTTTTATTTGGGATATCTCTAGGAGAACTAGGAGGAGGCTCAAATTACTCAAATTAGAGCATGCATCATAGCACGCAACATGATACCTTCTGCATGTCCATCAGCACTAGAGGCAAGCAGCATATTTTGTGATGTGTATATTTCAGAAATAAATTTCAGATTCTTGTTTTATTTTTCGGAATATACGATTGCAACATCCGTGTAAGCAGATGGGAGGCGCTGCAGGATTGGGCGCAGGGTTCCCTGGAAAAGGGGCTGCATCAGGCAATGATGATGATGATGGTAATTCCAATCTATGTTTTGTCTACACCGAGGTTACTGCATATTTGTGTCACCTGGTTGAACCCCTTGCATCTCAACCTCGGGATCATGCACTGCCCTATATAAAGCTCTTGTATTTGTCGGCAGACTCCTGGTTTTTCAATATCCCATGTTCAAGCTAGATCCTTTATTGTTTTACAGATGTACCAGACTTGGTTGAGAATTTTGAGGAGGCTGCCAAGTAAGAATCCCATCAGTTGGCCTCATACCATGGGACTCAGAGACTGCACGGCCAGCAGTGTCAATGCAGACAGTTCCTCATGTACTTATTCATGATATGAACAGCTTATATCAATCTGTATCCATGACATCCATGAACTCGCTTCATTTAGTAGATGTGGATCGGATGTTGTTATCTAAAAAGTTTATGTTGGAAAATGAAGGACGTAATGTACACTGTAATCACCATTTCCACATTGATCATCATAAATGGCGACTGTTAGCAATATCAAGTGGAGTTATTACGTCACTGACAACAGAACAACCAAAATCAGCAGCAAAAAGTCTCTGAAAGTATTAAGATAGCCTAATAATGTACATCTGCATACACTGACTAGGGTGTGCTCATGTCTTCAACAATACCCCTTTCCCCTCATGCGACATCTGTGGCCTTGACTGCCGAGAGTCTTGCACCTCAGAAGCTGTCACTATTGAGAGGCTGTTTGCACTAGAAGTTCCTGGCTGCACACCATCCAGTACTGTAGACACTGCAGGGACTCCTGAGACAACAGCAAGAGCCATATCTGAGAAACCTGTAAGTGCCGGGTAGTCAGGAGGTCGGGGATGGAGCAAAACTGAGGCAGGCACCTC
The DNA here is from genome assembly GCA_002335675.1 of Chlamydomonas eustigma. Classification (NCBI taxonomy): domain Eukaryota; kingdom Viridiplantae; phylum Chlorophyta; class Chlorophyceae; order Chlamydomonadales; family Chlamydomonadaceae; genus Chlamydomonas; species Chlamydomonas eustigma. Next base: position 1,133,228 of record BEGY01000001.1, on the reverse strand, counting down.
CTGTGCCCTCAGTTTTAGTTGCAACTGGCTGTACTGCTCATGACCATCTGTTCCACTCAAGTATCCAGACAGGAGGACAGTCAGAGACTCTGAGACCAGCGATCTATCCTCTGAGGTAAGTTGATCCGCCTGTTCCTCCAATCTCTTCATCAGCCGGTCAAACACATCTGCGGGTGGTCTGTAGTCATATTGACTGAGAGCTACTAGGATCTTGCACATCTGAGGCCCATTGTAATGATGGACATTCCTGTCAACACTGCAAAGGCAAAACACACAACTTTGATTTACAGATCTCCCAGGCAGTAAATCAGTAACAAAGCACTCTCATTGAGTCTTAGCGTTAAAGCAGTACATCTATTAAGTAGATCCACATCTGCTGGGCAAGCAACCCTCAAAATTAAATTTATATTACCTCATTTCCTGCCTGACGACCCGCCAGTTCATAAGATCTCTCCAGTTCATAAGACCTCTCGCATGCCCACAGCTTACCTGACAACTTGTCAGTCCAAAAGACCTTTTGCATGTCAAGCTTACCTGCCCACAGCAATGGCTAACCACTCTGCGCCTGGCCTTATCCCAGGCAGATCTCTCACAGCAGGAAGCAGCTTGCACAATGCCGTAGGAGGGAAAATATGAAGTTTGCACTGTATGATAGCTAGAAACTCTGACAGCCACATCGGATCTACAGACATTGGACATGCCAAGAAAACCATGGCAGCCATCAAGTCTGCATAACCCTGCATTGCACAGACAGCATGCATTAACCACTCAACAAATATATGACAGCCATCAAGTCTGCATAACCCTGCATTGCACAGACAGCATGCTTTAAGCAAATCCTGAAATGTTGCAAAGGCATAAGCAAGCACTAGGTAATAAAAAATGGTAAAATTTTACTTACACAGCCAGAGCTTTCAGAACTAGATTATTCTGATCTTTTTTCAGCACACCCAAGTGCAAAGCTTACCTGAGGTGTGAAACTATTCCACACGTAGCGGCACGCTTGAGCGAAGTTGTGCATGAAACCGAAGTCTGGCTTGTGTTTGAGCAAAAGGAGGCCCTGTGCAAGGGATGCAAGCTGAGGTGCACTGAAATTTCTCTGGGAGACACGTGTCAGACGCAGAAGCTTTGAAACAAACTGATAATCTGCGTAGCGAACATGAGGGCTCCCAGGCGGCAGTTTTGAGATGGCGGAGATGAAATTGCACATTTGATGCACATCATACTCTCGACGGCTGGCCAGCTTAATTGCCTCTTTGTACCAACAATCCAATGTTTCAAGCTCCCCCTTGCTGTTAGGCAGGTATTTCATTGAGCCCAGAGCCTAAAAAGTGGAACAGCATTCAGGGACTGATACAGCTGTTCAAGCATGTTCAATAGGTTCATGAGCTATGCAATTAACATCAATAGCAGGGCCTGTCAAGCCCATGGCTTTGTACTACAGCAGGGGAGGTCAGGCAAAATTCAAATATTGCAACTATGTATAGATAACAAATATCGCACTTACGTAAAACATTCGGATCATCTGATTGTTTTTTGTGGCAAATAGTTTGGTGTGGCTAGCAGCAACGCAATCTTTCATGAAAGACGCTGTTGGAACGTAACTGCAGAGGACATTGCAGACAGTTCCCACTAATCTTGATATACACATGGTAGTCAGGATCAAAGGTGTTAAGTGACAAATACCTACAGAAAACTCACTCAATATGCAGCTGACAACAGATCTTTGCTTATTTTACATTCAGCAATATATGAACATAATTAACAAACAGATAGAAGTAAAAACATATGTTCCAAAGCCATCACTTATTTACAAGGCTGAATTGGCGTGGTTACAAGTACTTGATTGAACATTTTGGACCCCCTTACCCTAGTTGTGACAGACTCCAAACAGTATCACTCAAGCCATCACCACTGAAGCTCCACATCTGTTCTTGCACTCGAGACGCAACTTCTTCCAACCAACGTGATGAGATGAGGTTGGACATGGGTCTTGTCCGACATAAACTCAGGAAGCGTTCAGAGCGACCTTTATGGGCTTCACACAGAAAGATGAAGCTTCAGAGCCAAGCCTTAAACAAATAACATCAATATTGACCAACACAGAAACAGCCTTCGATATTCACGAACATGGAAACAGTATGGAATTTTACAAACATTTTTAAAATCTTGGCATCAGGCTTGGCATGTTTGTTACATTACCTACCCCAGTTCAAAACATAACCAGCTCCCAACATAAGCTTTCCAGTCATGAAAGATCTTTCTGAATAAGGTGCACACTTTAAGTCTTCAAGCCTGCCTCCTTAATGTTATCACTCACTTGCTGTTGTTAATGCCACCAGCAGATTTGACAAGGCATATGTACTAAAGCCAGGTAATTTTACCAAGATCTCATCCAGAAACTCAGACAGAAAGTCCTGAAAAAAGACAATATGCAACACAACATTTCAAAGAGGTGCAGTTCTAACTTAAAAATGATTTGTATGTATGACTGAAACTACTTAGGAGGAGTGGATCTGCTGTGTTGTCTTACCTGTTTGATAATTCTGCGAAGTACATTCATGGCTTGTGAAACATTGGCCAAGTCGTGATCATCAAACATAGGAAGCTTGGAGTAAACCTGAAAGACGGAAAACCACAGTGGAAGACATTATTCCTGTGGGACCACTCGAGACATCATTCCTGTGGGACCACTCAAGACATTATTCCTGTGGGAACACTCAAGACATCATTCCTGTGGGACCACTCAAGACATTATTCCTGTGGGACCACTGAAGACATTATTCCTGTGGGACCACTCAAGACATTATTCCTGTGGGACCACTCAAGACATTATTCCTGTGGGACCTCCCAAGACATTATTCCTGTGGGACCACTCAAGAAATTATTCCTGTGGGACCACTCAAGACATTATTCCTGTGGGACCACTCAAGACTTTATTCCTGTGGGACCACTCAAGACTTTATTCCTGTGGGACCACTGAAGACATTATTCCTGTGGGACCACTCAAGACTTTATTCCTGTGGGACCACTCATGACAAGCAGACAATTGCATCAAGTTTTTTTTTGCACACTTCAAAGAGAAAGAAATATATGAGCCTCATAACCTCACAGCCTTAATTTGAATTTTAGTGCCTGGAGGCCATATTGACTCCAATGTCCATATTTGCTTACATGTAAATAATATGCCTTCACCAACTCTTTGTCTGGTTGATAATTCAACTGTGTGAAAGCAAGCATGCTTTGAGCTAAGATTTGGGGTTCCAGAGAAGGTAGTTTCTTGAGCAGGGCACGTGTGAATGCTGACATCCACCTGCGATGAAGGTTAATGATGTACATGAACACATTTACAACACAAATGTAAACTGCAAGGATCTGAAACAATGAGTGAAAAGAAGAGGTTCTGTCCATTTTGGCTTTGCATAGTCAGGGATTGTTCAGTCCCTGTAAAGCCTTTCAGTATATAGAAGCTGAAGACTTACTCTGGCGAGGGTTTGTGCTTCAACTCAACACAGGAGGCTAGGATCCTAACCAGCTCCTCCCCAGTGCAAGCCCCCATTCGGCTCAGCACCCTCTGCTCAAATTTAGACATCCACGACAGGTAGCCAGGAGCAGCCTTAATGTCCCAAGCATCCTGTCCATTTAAGTAGGCAGAACATAGTATTGGGGAAAAAATATAATGTAGGGCACACACACCTAACCTTTCAAGAGATTGTGAAGGGCCATTACTTTCATGTTGGAAAGAGAAGGCGTCACTGAGCCCAAGCATAAACGCTTTTCCTTGCAAAACTGAGTGTGAGGGCTGCAAACACCCATATACTATTGCTGGCAAACTCACCATTTCAAGCTTGGAGACAGCTCTTATGAGCATGGTCAAGTTACCTGAACACATCAGAACTTGATGAGAATAGTGTATGATTTCCCCAGATGTACATGAACAAGTACAAGCAAGGAGTAGCTATAAACACAGCCTCGCACTGAGTGCCAGATTCTCACTCTTATTCTTCCTAAATGTCACACCTGTCCCACAATCCTTAAGCTTCCCTTCAATCACAGTGAAGAAAGTCCCAAGCCAAGGTAGTGTTGGAGTGTGTCGCAATCGGGCGAGGGCAGCAATCAGCACAATGAGCTCATACGTACCCAGTATCTTTACACCACCTAGAGCCTCAAGATTTTTCAGGAGCACATTCAACAACACCTGCAGTGGAGGCATCATTATATAGATGCATTCAACAACACCTGCAGTGGAGGCATCATTATATAGATGCATTCAACAACACCTGCAGTGGAGGCATCATTATATAGATGCATTCAACAACACCTGCAGTGGAGGCATCATTATATAGATGCATTCAGCCCTTGAAACATGACTGAGAAGAGAAGCAAGGAGCTTTAAAGAGGCCGACGGCTCCAAAATAAAAGCTGTTGTACTTCTGATGACCTCCAATAACCACATAATTTGTACTTACATGGGACTCCCTCCAACCCCGCACTGTTGAGTTGTTCATAGTAGTGATTTTTGCAAGCTGATTGCAGAACAGAACTATCTCTGGTCCTGAAAGAGACTTAAGCGGACGCTTCTGGAGAAGGCGCCCAATCTGTTCAATGGCGTCAGCACTCTTGACCTCGACTTCTAGCGAACCTGGTGTTGATTTTGCCATCCTGGGCTTCTTTGTGACATGTTTAACTGGGTCACTGACAAGCTGTTCTGGTTTTTTGCTCTCGAATGTACGTATAGTAGGAAGAGGTTCCATGGGAGAAGATGAGACCACTTCTACTACTTGTTCCACTGCTCGCTGAGCTCGATTTGGTGCCTGGCGACGTCAAAAGACACACATTTTCCAGCATGTGGAAGAACGACCCTTTTAGAAACAGATTACCTGTCTCAAAGTTGGCACAGCTGCCAATGTAAAGCTTGGGACAGGTTCGCTGGTGCTAGGAACATCGGCGTCGAAGTCAGGATCAGCCCAATCAGAATCTGACACCTGAGATAAAGTCTTAAAAATGATACCCAGATGAAGCTCACAAGGCAAGAGAAAGAAACATACCTTCCAGAGCCTACTGTGTAAGGAACGGTGAGGCTTGGCATGGTTAAGGTAGAGCTTAAAACATTTATTTAAAGAATTATGGCTAAAGCACTGCATAACCGAACAGTTTGGGAGCACGGAGAAAATCAGCAATATACGATTTGACTGCACCAACTAGCATACACTGCACATAATGTAAACTCTTTATGCATTGGAAATCTTACCCATCGAGAGTAAGTTGCCTCGTATTGCGGCAATGTGAATCGTTGCTCCGAAATCGTCTTGATGATAGCATTTTCATAAGCAACTCACTGACTCATCATGATTCAATCATCAACATACAATTTGTATGATAGCTCCATGTAAATAAGCTCGAGTCAATTCTACATCAGGTTGAAAATATCCTCGAGCCCTTTTCTGAGTTTCTCATATCCTTTTTCATTGCTACCATTCACATCATCCGCATGAAGAAGGGGGGCCCCCAAGGTATCGTAACTGAGCTCCTCAGGTTGCAGCTTAAGCTGCTCCATCAATGCCATGAAGGATGTGACATCTTCTGGGTGGATAATTGAAGTGATTGTGCCCCCTGATATACATAAGGTCATTGGAGGAATGTGCAATGAGTATAAAATTTGCAAGAGGGCGATATTGTAGTCAAGATTTCCTACCATACTTGACTCGTTGATTGAGTATCAACTGACTACACTTCATGCCTTCTAGCGTTGAGTGAACACTAACTTTTTGTCACTGACATGACCTGAGTTACGATGTATTCATACAGTGTAGCTTACCAACCAGGATTCCTTGTGCAAGTATGAAGTATGATAAAAAGCTTAAATTTTCTTCTGGGCTCGTAATTTTACTGACCAGTTGTAGAGCCAATACGCCCTGCACGACCAGCTCTATGGAGGTACTGAGGAGCATCTGGGGGCATGCCCAGGTTATACACATGGCTTACAGCAGGGAGGTCCAAACCTCTTGCAGCTGAACTGGTGCATACTAGGAGGCTGCTCTTCTTGTCTCGGAAGGAGAGGAGCGCGTGGATGCTGTCTGTTGCTGCAGAACATGGGACACACATTTTGCAGTCACATGGACGCTGCCAGCAGCAGGAATTAGAAGGGCATCATCCATCCTCAATAAATATTATCAAGTATCAATGAAATTCTGCAATGTTCTGCACACAAATGCCTAAACAATTCTCTGATAATACATGTATCTTGCACGGTGAGGTACAAGATACAGCAGCATTACAATAAACATAATAAAAACACAATACGGCATGCTTGGAGTTGCAAGCCACACACAAAATCTCGCTGCCATGAGCATGTGAGTTTTGAAAAAAAAGGAGTTAAAGACTGCAAACCTGAGAAAGGCGTGGAGCCAGCAAGCTCATGCGATGCTGCAGCGGCAGTCTCAGGATCAGCAGGGTTACTGCGAGGCAGTTCTCTGGACCCTTCCATGGCTCCTTGCAATCTGTTTTCGTTTGAACCAGCAGCAGGTGAAGGTAGGGGCGACCCAGGTGGCAATAGCAGGGATATGTTGTGCTCAGACCAAAGGGCAGAGCGAAGTGGCTCTACGAATTGAGCGGCGTCTTCAGGACTGAATCATGGTGAGATGAGAAGATATCAGCTTGAGTGTGTGACAGTAAATTTGGAATGCATATAGCAAATAGGGTGTCCAATTGTGCTCATCATCAGAAGTTTTGCAAAGGCATACCTTCTAGCAAACACTATAGTCCTAACTTGTGACTTCTCAGCCTGCTGCAGCTCCAGATCCAAGCGCAGCATGCGTACCAAGGTCGTGAGTCGCCGGCTTGAATCGCAGACAATGAACCTGCATGTGTGTACATATTCATGTGTGTTGAAATCCAAATGTGTAGATATCCATTATTTTTTGTCTAACAACAAGTATGATCAAGGATCAAGGGGTACATGATTTTCAAAATCTGTGGTGACACTTATTGTTGATAAAAATTGTTAGGACCTATGCAGGGCACGCAAATAAAGCACCTGTGTTTAAGACCAGTAGGAATGCTCCCTGTTTCTCCGACTTGAATTGATATGGGGTCAACTAGCCACCCAGAGGACACAGCCAAAGACACTTGGTCAGAAGAGAGCGTTGCACCCACCAGCACCACCTGGTTAATTGACATATATTAAACTTAAGAAATGGCAATATGCAGTTTAGGCTGATACTGAATTTCGTGACTTATGCTCCTACTTACTCCTGCCCTGAAGAAATGCCTGTAAGCACTATGTGAGACCAATGTTTAATTCTTAGGCAGTGCTTCTGAAATACAATGCTGCCTGATGTACTGCCTGATGTACCTGTGGCTTTGAGCCAAAGGTGCTGTTCTTTGCAGCACAGCTCAGTAAAAGCATAGTGGCTTCAGAGCTTGATTTTAGACATTCATCAAACTCGTCTATGCACAATATTCTAAGATAGTCTAAAAGTGGCCTGCAAGCAGCAGCAGCAGAAAATTGTCCGTCAGGCTTCTTCGTCCTGACATATAACATGGCTATCTCGAATCAGCCGTTCTCAGGTACCTTGAGGAAAGTAGTACATGTCGATTAGACAGCCTACTACACTGATAGCACAGTTATCTCATGATCATCTCTGGTGCCTAAGTAGTGTTACTTTTGGTGTCATTTTGCTCTCAAGCCTACTTACAGTCTGTCCTCTCCAGTGTAAACCTCCATCAAAGCTTCTGGCGTAGCAACAAGAAGATGTGTTGCAGACAAGTAAGGGGTCCCTTTGGACATTACTATTTCTTCTTTGTTAAGGAGCCCTCGAACCTGACCATCAGGGTAAAAAGCAAATGGAGACATCAAGACTATTCAAATTCTAACTACCACTCCTGTCAACTTGGTGTAAGAATTCACACCAACAATTAAAATTTGATACCTGGATGCCTTTGGGGCCTGTGTACGTGAACATGTTGGCTTCGTTGCCAGGCTGGCCCTGGCTCAAGCTTCCCCCAAACAAACGGTATGCAAGCAGGCAGATCTGTACCCCTAATTCCATTGTTGGCACTACGACAATTGCCTGAGAAGATGTGAGCATTATCAATACATGGTTTCAATCCTAGTCTTGCATAGCAAATTCAGTCTTGTCACTGATTTATAGTTCTTTAGAAGCAATAAGAAACAAAGGGAGAATCCGTTTAATTCATATGTAAGTAGATAAGGTGATTTTGAACGCTCTTGTCATTGCATAAACCACCTGAAGGCTTATATATCTAACAATTTCTACTCAGCCTTTGAAATAAGGGTGTACCTGCGGACCTAACAGGTCATCTGGGAATATATCTGGAGCATAGAGCATGCGAGCTAAGATGGGCACAAGGAATGACAGAGTCTTCCCACTTCCGGTTTCACTCTGGATGGTTGCATCATATTCACCCAGGAGGACAGAGGCAGCCCTCCTCTGTATCTCTGAAGAGACATAGAGGTCATGAGTGGTGAACTTTTTTCACGGACGTTGCTTACCAGCACACCAGTTTGCAGGTGATGGTGTTGGGGGGATCAGACCATGCATTTTGAAAGCAGATTCAGTCATACATCAGTGCTTGACACAATCATGGAGTTATAATTGATAAAAAGTCATGATTGATAAAAAGTTATAATTGATAAAAAGTCATGATTGATAAAAAGTTATAATTGATAAAAAGTCATGATTGATAAAAAGTCATGATTGCATGTTAAAGGGTCCCACCTGTTGGAAATTTGTATCCTAGGCGCTCCAGTCTGTCTGATAGCCATTCTGGCAAATCCAATGAAGCCCAGTCGATGCGCCCAGGACGACCTCCCATCACCTCAAAGAGAGAATAATGAGAATCAGCCTCAATTTATCAACTCAGCTTATAAGAGATGCTTCCGTCTGAAAAATGCACAAAACATCCTCGGGTAATATGTGTAGTGTAATCCTTTTCCCGAAAATCACGGCAAATGCAAACAATAGACTTTAAGCAATGACTGTCCCATTCCTGGATGAATGAGACTCACCTGCTCTAATCTATCCCTGATTGCCCCTGCTAGTAAATAATCCTCGGCAGATATTGCTGAAGCCAGGATTGTCTGCAACTGATTCTTGTCACTGATGTTCTGAAGATCTCCTCTGAAGTCCTTAGCAGGCTTGACAACTGGATCTCCCACAAAATCTTCATTCTTTCCTAAACTTCCACAGATGCAGCTCCTTCCATGAAGAGCGAAGTAGATAGTTGGCATGCATGCTCAAATCTACAGTAGCTTTCACAGTATGTACCTTTTCAACACATGCTGTTTTTTCCCGGCTAAACAGCGAGACTGTAACCTAGAGAGACTCTGCCCGTGCCCTGAACAGTAACGTTGCATGACCATTTGTGAACTTGTCATGCGACCAATGCGTTAAAAGAGGAAAGAAGCATAAGCAGAGAATCGGCGGCTAGTCCATCAGTTTCACTCTGAGGGACTATCATCACCGAAACCAGGACTCTGGATTTGAGGCCAGGACGTACGAATATGTATGGGCCTAGACTTCGACTGCAGAGAATATTTCTTAAAAAATACATGAAGAGTTATATAAACATTTAATGCTTACTCATGTCGAGGATATCCCAGGAACTAAGATTTTGGACAAATCAGCACTAGCGGACCAGTCGCCAGATATAAGAACTTATGCAGCAGGTAGCTTGCGATGAAATAAGTTTTGATATCTGGCCAGTGGCATGTCGCTATCGCCAGCTCATACCTTACTATCTCTGTATTCTTTTATAAATATAGTAATCTTTTTTCTTTTATACAGATAGTAAAGTTTCATTTTATCCCCAATTTGCTTTTAGATTTTATTAATCTGACTGACGCCGCTGTAAAACAATATCTACTTTCCAGGATATGTTTTTCACACGCTTGGATTTTTCAATTTTCTGTTGTTACCTGCAGGAAAATATTGGGATAATCGTTATGCAGCGCAGGAGGTGACATTTGACTGGTTCTTTAATTATGGAGCTCTTCGAGTTCTCCTGTTGGAGCACTTGTTGGAATGGAAATTGCTACCTTGTCTGCACATTGGCTGTGGGAACTCAAACTTGCAGGAGGGCCTTGTCAGTGATGGTTTTGTGAATGTGTGGAATGTAAGCAGGTTTCGCATCAGCAGTGCTCTTTTTTCGTTGACATTAGACAGCTTCATTCACATATAAGATAGCATGAGGAGGTATGCAGAAAATGCATAGTTTTGATAAAATAAATGATAAAGCCTCTGCAAATACCTGTCAAGATGTACATTTTCTGAGTTTTCCTGTCGGTTGTTCTGTTCATCGTATAGGTGGATATAAGTCCGATCGTCATAGAGCAGATGAAGAAGCAACATCAGGGCATTGATTCCCTTCATTACCAGGTCTGTGACTGCAGATCAATGACAGAGTTTGAGGACAGTTTCTTTGCAGCTGTGATAGACAAAGGTACAATGGACGCAGTGCTTTGTGCTAAGCATAGCCAGCAGGAAACTTTCAGGTACCTTAGAGAAGTTGATCGGGTACTCCGGCCAGGGGGGATCTTCTTGTTGATATCTCTGGGATCTCCACTGGGAAGACTGGATGTCTTGACTAAGGTAACTCAAGCTTTGACATCAACAGACTTGATTCAATTGCACAAAAGACTTCTCCGTGTGCCACCCACTGTGGAAGCCTTATTAGAGACTGCACTCATACACATGATTTTAATAAGCAAGTAACAAACACGCTGTTCCTGCCCACACAATGTGGAGGTGACCATTCATTCCTGCCTGCTGTCTGGTCCATTTGTTTTCAGGCTGGACTCAACTGGGATATCCAGGTATACCTGATGCCTAAGCCCTCAATGTTCCTCAAGAGCGCCTCTCATGTTCCAAGTGAGAATACAAAATGTCTCACAAGACTGTAGCTCTAGGGATGCATACAAACAGGCTAAAGTGATGAATATCTGATCAACAGAATTACCGCATTTGGCAATCAAACTTTTGGCATTTGACTCTTCCTTTTGCTTGTTTATCATTCGACAAAACATTGCATACCCCTGTAGGCTGTCCTGGCTGTCCTGAGAAGAGCCTAGTGAGTTTGACAGACAAAGATGACCCCATCACCCCCATGGGGCCATTTCTGTACTCCACGTATGATGTTAGCAATGTGGTGCCTGTGGCAGAACAGCACATGCTGCAGCCTCAGCAGACAGAAGAACAGCACTTAAGGAGCTTGGTCATGAATAAGGAGAAAGGAGCTGCTGCCATTCATGCAGCAAGTGCTATGATGCATGGCCTAGAACATAAAGATCACTTCTACTTATATGTTTGCAAGTAAGTTGCTCTTCAGAGGCAGGCCCATTTCAATGGAAGCAGAGATTTTGCTTTGCGACCTATGTGCAGACAAGCTACCTGTTCTTTTCTCCCTGGCATCTATCGTCCATGTGTTCGTGCATTAACATATTTACATGTTTATGTTTAAGTACTCAGGAAGTTTGATCTTTTTGTCTCATTTGTTTTTTGTGAGGGTACATGACTGACAGTCCTCTGTCTGTAATTACTGCAGGAAACACACTCCTGAATCCTGATTACATCAGCAGGCGCCTAAGTAATGTAGACCTTGCTGGCTTCCTCTCTGGGATTGGGTCAGGATCCTTAGATGCTGTCAAGGATCCTGATCCAAATGAGTAATAATTACACTGAAGTGGCCATTGAAGGTGCCAAATCTCTTGTATCTCTTGACAGCTATCTTACCATGGCTACTGAATAAATGCCAGTATGACAGCTGTGCTTCATGTTCAATTCCCCCATTGCAAGAGCAGTGCTTCTTTCACACAATTTCGGTTTTTAAAGCCTTTCAACAAATTTTGAGGTTTTGGAGTAGTTGAGCAATTATTAAGAGGAAATTAAGAGAGAAACAATAAGAACGATTAGATTTTTCAGTACCAATTTGTGTGCATTACTTTTTTGTGAGCTCAAGTTTTCAATCTTCATCTTTATCTTCCTTGAGAATAAGTGTCAGAAATTCATGAACAATAGCGTCTAAAAGCTGGTCTTTACAAAGTTTGCAATGACCTCAATGGCCTCCCCAGCTCGGCTGGCAACAGAAGCATCTTTGTAATCACCACGAGCACCCAAGAATCCATGAACCTGGTCGTCAAAGCGTTGGTAAAAGCACTTAGAAGCGAAGGGCTTCTTATCAGTAACTTCCTTAACCTCCTCCATTGGATCCTCTGCACAACACAGAATCAGTAAGCAAAATGACAGTAATTAAGTAATTCAACAGTGGTTTCTTTTTGAATGTCCCTTCAATCAAGAATATGTATGAAAAACTTATGATAGAGTTGCACTCATCCTGCAAATGCTGCAGCATTCCTCACCCTTGCAAGATATCAAGATGACAGGGACTTGCACAGGCTCAGAGAACTCCTTAGTCTTCCCAAAAAAAGAAGGATGAGCTCCACCTACGAAGCTGTACGCTGTATCCTGCATGAAGAGCAAAAGCATAGGTCAAGCCATGCACAAGCTCTGCATTAATTACACCAGGAAAACACTTCAAATATGAGGTGAGCTCGAGGTACTGCCCCAGGGAAAAAATATATGGGTTTCTGAAATCAAGTTTTCCATTTCTCTCTTCCTTACCTTTCCTGCTGTCATGGCGATGGAAGCTCCCCAGCAGAAGCCGAAGACACCAAACTTGGTGACACCCTTTCCTTTTAGCATATCTACTGTTGCGTTCAGGTACTTGGAGACAGCATCCCATGACCCAGCAGTAGAAATCCATCCCATTAAATTGTCCTCTAAAGAAAGCAAGTAGGTAAGTGATTGTATTGAAACATGCCGTCAACTTAAGGTTAAGACGTGCCCATCACTAGGATCTATCAACAGATGAAATCAGAAGGTATACGACCACTCTTACGGTCTTTTCTGAAATGCAGCAGCTGAGACAAAGGAAATACGTGACCTTGATCGTATAAGAGGATACCGGGCTTACCGGGCTTCGGAGGCATCTTCTCCATAGGCCATGGCTGACCGAGAAATACGTCAGGGACTGCAACTACAACTCCCGCAGATGCTGCTATTCTATCAGCAACCTGGTTCACCTGCAAATATACAGCGTGTTGTGATATTCCTTTCTATAAAAAGAAAAAGTGTCACAGTTGCGTAATCTGATCCCTTCCCAAATAGTCGACAGTTCATTCCATGCGTTTCATAAACAAATATAATAAGCTTTAAATAAGCTTCGCGTATGTAAGAACACTCATCACACCTGATTGAACTTCAATCCAAAAATGTCGTAGATGAAAATAACAGCAGAAGTTCCACTTCCAGTGACGTATACATCCATGTTATCGATGGACTTCTCCGTAACTCCTACTGATTTGTACTCATGGACCACAGGTTTTCCAGCTTTCTCACAGCAAGCTGAAGCCATTGATTAATTCAAATGGTGCGAAGATGAGAAACTTTTTGTATACCGACGACGGTGTGCTCTTCTGAAGAATACCCCACACTCCAACTGAATTGTCATCTGCGTCATCTGCATACCATGACGCCCTAACTGTGATGATCCCATCATGATCATGTACTACCTCTGGCTTGAATTGGATTTTACAGTCGTGGTTATCAATCAAGCCAACAAAACTTTGAATTGTAAGAAATTAAGCTTTGTTTCAAGAATGCAAATCACAAATTTATGACATACTAATTTCATATTAGGAACCATGGATTTATATCTACGTCACAAATTATTGATGAGTGAGTTCTCATTACTTTGAGATCAAGTTCTCACTTCAACAAGCTGGAACGTCCCTTGATTAAAGTTAACATTATCTGTTGTATGGTCATACCTGCCTCTCAACTACATTCTCAGAGAAGGGTCAGCAGATCAGAGCATGGAATCTGAAAGAAACTTATTATGGAAGTATCCACACTTGCCCACACAATGGGCACATTATTTCCAGTGCCCTTTACTTGAAGATCTGCTGCTTGCAGCTCCTACAATAAAACATTGTCATATGTATGTATGAAAATAAACATGCCTTGCAACGCGTTTTATTGCTTTCTTACTTTGTACTTGTCATGGCATTTATGACTTCTCTAACGGTGTTCACTGCAGCTAAGCTGAGTATGATTCTCATGCAAAGGCGATAGGTATTAATACAGGTAAGAGGAGAACACAAGCAAGGTACGTGCAATTCATCTCCATAAAAAAACCTCCTTACTTCAAGAGTCGGGGGTTTCCCATTGCACAGTGCCATATGATAAAGAACTGCAGGGAACTGCTTCCTTGCTCTAGCAACTCTTGAACCTGGTCTATAGATGTCAAATATCTGAAGAATATGACAGAAAGAGCATCTCTGAGATGCGCACGTTATAAGCGCATTTGCATGGCACATGTCCATGAAGGAATTGAGGTGGGTAACAGCCTGAAAGACATGAAATAATGTGCAGAAAAGACTCCTGTAATCTCATCACTTTAAGGCCATCATGTAAGGAAGCTTTACGAAGCAGAATGAAAGCCTCACAATTTCACTCCTCGGGAGTTGCAGTTGAGGCTGATTTGAAATGTCCATCATGCTTCCCAGAGGCTTAAGCCGGGGAAAACTTTTCATCAAGGCCTCCCCAGGTCTATTTAAGACCTCCAGTCTGAAAGAACACATGCAGATCAAGACTGATGGGAATGAAACCTCCCAGGTATCCCACATAGATCGCCCTTCGATGTTGCTTTAAAACATCCATCCCAGACTTCCAATGAACTTAAACAACCGCATACGAATTTCAGCCAAATATACTTCAGTACAACTTCAACCAAACATGCTTCAGTACTACTTCAACCAAACATGCTTCAGTACAACTTCAACCAAACATGCTTCAGTACAACTTCAATCAAACATGCTTCAGTACAACTTCAACCAAACATGCTTCAGTACAACTTCAACCAAACATGCTTCAGTACAACTTCAACCAAACATGCTTCAGTACAACTTCAATCAAACATGCTTCAGTACAACTTCAATCAAACATACTTCAGTACTACTTCAATCAAACATGCTTCAGTACAACTTCAACCAAACAAGCTTCAGTACAACTTCAACCAAACATGCTTCAGTACAACTTCAATCAAACATGCTTCAGTACAACTTCAATCAAACATACTTGAGTACAACTTCAATCAAACATGCTTCAGTACAACTTCAACCAAAAATGCTTCAGTACAACTTCAATCAAACATACTTCAGTACTACTTCAATCAAACATACTTCAGTACTACTTCAATCAAACATACTTCAGTACTACTTCAATCAAACATACTTCAGTACAACTTCAACCAAACATACTTCAGTACAACTTCAATCAAACATGCTTCAGTACAACTTCAATCAAACATACTTCAGTACAACTTCAACCAAACATGCTTCAGTACAACTTCAATCAAACATGCTTCAGTACAACTTCAACCAAACATGCTTCAGTACAACTTCAACCAAACATGCTTCAGTACAACTTCAATCAAACATACTTCAGTACAACTTCAATCAAACATGCTTCAGTACAACTTCAATCAAACATACTTCAGTACAACTTCAACCAAATATGCTTCAGTACAACTTCAATCAAACATACTTGGGTGCATTGTTAATCCAATCCCGTTCCAAGGCCTGCAGTCTTGGGTGCTCATCTTGCGAATGCCACCAAGGCCTATGGCGTTCAGTTGTCAAAAGGCTGGAAGCACAGGCTGCTGGTGGACGCTCCGATGCCCCAATAGCCCCAAGTAGTACACTTGAAGTTTGGTAATCTGGTAAACCTCCTGTTATATACAAGAATACGTTTCAGGGAGAAGCAGAAGAGGAACAGCACATGTCATTCCTATAGCTTTTTGCTTGTAAGTGTTTGTATATTGCATAGATTAAAGTTTAAATTTTGATATCCTAAAGTTCCATCACGCGCAAGATTAACAACCATTTACCCTCCTAGAGGCAAGTTTCAGTGTCTCAGTATGGCATGTATTTCAAGCTTAAGCAAAGGAAGGCTATCGATCACCATCCTCAGCATCTGCCTCAAGCCTCAGGATATGAGAGCTCCCCTTCCCCCGTCCTTCTACAGCTCACGCAAATTCACCTTCTTCTTGCTCATCTACGTCCATAGCACAGGCGCCAGAATCTGAAATAGTTGCGGCAGCCTCAGCTCCCTCACTGTTGCCCTTACATGCCATCCAGCTCTGCCACACCTCTGAAGGGTGCATGTCACTGCTTAGGACCCAGTAGCTTGGATGTCTGCAGAAATGAATGTCTCGCAAAATGATTCTACTGCAAGCCTGTTTTCTACAGAAGCTCAGATGGGTGTCCATAGGTCTGTTTCATGCAACAGGAAGACTAATGCGCGTGATTACAGGAGTTTTATAGAAACTCACACAAACCTCCCAGTATAGCTATTAGAAATCATGCCTTTGATTGCAGGGATGTAGACAAGTAAATTTGTGTTCCAATCATGATGAGGAGATTGGTGGCTCTTACCTCATGACCAAGTATCCATTACGTTGCAAATGACTGTAAACCAAATATCTGTCCATGCTCATGCCCGTAGACATCTGACTTATAAGGACACCAAACAATTCAGGGGATTTTATCCCTGTAAAGCTTATAAATGTGTCCTAGAATGCCAGGCTACATATTAGAACGCTTAAGAAGGAAAATTCTTAGTGAGTTCGACATTCGCGCTTACTAGCAGCACAAAGCTCTCCTGGACTGAGAGAAGACGGCGACGACCCTCTGTTTCAAGAATTAGCATCAGGTCTCCTCGATCTACAAAGTAGCTGAAAGTAGCCATATGTTAAGGCTAGTATTCAAGTAAACTTCTGAGAATAATCAGTTGACAGGAGAGAACAGAGCTTACAGTGCTTCTTCGACATGCAGGTATTGCTTTCTCCGCCATGTAAAGCCTGCACATTACATGAAATGATATATACAAATTTTGTATGAATGTGTCTATGGAAGGAATGCATGTTATTTAAGCACAAGGGCTAACATTACAACGCCTTGCTCTTCATTTTTGACAAAGCCCACAAATGGCTCTGACTAAATTCTTAAGAAAAACGAAATTGAATCACTGCTCAGTCCTACATCATCAAATGCTTAAATGCTTTAAGGCATGAGAGGTTCAGAAAGATACCGTGTGAAGAGGCAGTGCTTTTGCGGGGCTTCACTATCTCAGCTGCTAATATCTCAGGCCTCCAGATTGCAGCAGAGAAGTCTCTCCTGTTTGTTATCATTGACTTGAGTTAAAGTATCAATACGTAATTCTCAAAGAGTAAGCAAATGTTGTGATGTGTTGCTGTTATCACCCTGATCGTGGTGCAGCCAGTATCACTTGAAGCTCCTCGAAGCCTACTAAGTTATCTGTGTCCTCATTATCATCACCCTCTTCCTCATTTACAGTATTAACCGCAGTTTTGGAAAATAACTCCTTTTTTTCACCGCCTCGCCTGAAAATAGCGGCAGATAGAGGCATATGTTTGATACTTTTAGAAATCTGCCACTTCTGATGTAAATTATAGAGCCGACTGGTTTCGGAAATTCTTTAAATTTGTGAAGCATTGACAGGTGTGGGATTGATGGCCATGTTAAGTTTCCAGTACTTCAAATTTCAATACGGTTTTAAAGTTATTAACAGAGTTTCCCCCAAAAATGTCGAGTTCTCAGCATGAATAAAAAAGAGGGGTCTCGCGGAATCGCCTCTGAGGATGTCTCAGACAGCAAGCAAGAATCCTCATTTCCATCCCGAACTAATATTTTGCAAGCCAGTCATGCCATTTCTGAATCTCACCATGGTACTACTTATCTTCGCAACCCCTTTCTTTCAATCTCTCTGCAAGTAGTTGCCATTCTGTAATTTTGCTGATCTTGACAACGCTATAATCTCATGCTTGCAGCTGATGAGCAGCAGCCTACAAGCTCAAGCTGGAATCTCATTGCAACGAATCCATTAGCACATGCCCATGCACTTGTAACAATAGCTTCAGAACCTGTGGATGTTAACGTTGCAGCGCAACAGCGTCCACTTCCAAGCTACATGAGGGTTGAGAGATTTCGAGAAGGGTTATCTCATTCAGATTATGTAAGATTATATCAAACTCAGTAAGACTTAGGATCATCTGAAGTGCTGAATGAGTGCCATGACAATTTATGTTTTGCGACAGAACTACAAGTAATAACAACCACTCTGCAGGAGGAGGTTGTTATAGAACCTGTCATAAGACATCTGGACGTCAATGATGCGGAACTCCAGGCCAGGATCCAAGTCGAGATAAACAACTTGTACGAGTTCTTCCGAGGATTGTATGATCAAGATCAAAAGGAGATCAGGTATCAGGAACTCTAAGGACCTGTGGTGCAGGACCTCTGGTCTTTACGCATGATGCAATCTATGAATACTTGCACATCTGATTGACAGAAGCATCAATAATTTTCTATTTTTTGGCTCATAGTGGCCTGCAGGCACAGCTGCATTCTAAGCAGCTAGAGATCAAGCGCTTGCGAGGGGGGAAGTTAGTGAATGAGGCAACCAGTCAGTTGGGTCGCGGCAATGACACAGACGTTGAGAATCCAGACCAGCATAAAATCAAGTCAAGCAAAGCAGATGGCACTTTGCCTTCTTCTGATCGCAAGGAAGTAGAGCAAGGCCCTGCTGCACAGTATTCTCACCCAACGGCCATCTTGTTCCTCCCACCGCATGTGGCCACACGACCGACCTACTTTAAGTGAGCAATGAGACATTAGCTCGTAACAAGATGTGGCACTTCCTGATTTTTGCACCATGACTCCATGATGAATTTTGTGACTGCTTGCAATTCATTCTTGATAGTTCAACATATGGGGGGCTTCACACTTGTCAGGTGGGCAACTTGGCTGTGGAGCCGGTTTCGACGAAATCAGCTCTTGTGGCTCATCATTCTTCTTGCATTTTTAGCCATCTTGGCCATTGGCCTCCTGGCTGGTCTTTTAGCACCAAGACATAGTGGCAGCCCTGGCCCCAGCTTTGTCGCCTCTGGTTATTTGACCTTGAATGGCTCGTCCGGAAGCACTTTCGTCAGTTTTCAGGTATAATGCTGTAGATGAAATTCTTCTCTATATATTTGATGTAATGCCACTTAGCCCTTGCTTCAAACTGAGCATGGGCTGATATAATATGGCATGTGCTCTGAGATTGTTCTCATCTTGAGCTCTATTATCATTTTATCTGATCTTCTAAAGGCTCTCTGAGATCTCTTTTTTTGTATTTCATGGTCTTGCACCCACAATTGTTCTGCCCCTCTACTTCCATTTTTGCAGGCCCTCTCTCCTGTTTCTGAGGGCTTATACTATGTTGTTATCCCAAATAGCACTCTGACTCAGAGGAAGCTTTTGCAAGCTCTTGACTTGGCCACAATTTCTTCAGCAGATGTGATCAATCTAGTCCATGTGAGGTTCCTTCTGTGATCAATCTAGTTCATGCGAGGTTCCTTCTGTGATCAATCTAGTCCATGCGAGGTTCCTTCTGTGATCAATCTAGTCCATGCGAGGTTCATTTTGTGATCAATCTAGTCCATGCGAGGTTCCTTCTGTGATCAATCTAGTCCATGCAATTTCATTTTGTGATCAATCTAGTCCATGCGAGGTTCATTTTGTGATCAATCTAGTCCATGCGAGGTTCCTTCTGTGATCAATCCAGTCCATGCGAGGTTCATTTTGTGATCAATCTAGACCATGCGAGGTTCATTTTGTGATCAATCTAGACCATGCGAGGTTCATTTTGTGATCAATCTAGTCAATGTGAGGCTCCTTCTTTCTGTTTGCAATTCAGACCCATAAGTGGCCAACATTGTCAGCTGTTGCTTAAAAGATGTCAAACACAAAGTGTGAAAAATAACCTTACTGTTCATTTTGTCTGCCCTCCTTATAATGCTGTGACAGGGCGTTAGCCGAGGCCCTCTGGCGGCCTTGGCAGCTGCATGTGGTGTACGATTTTTAACAAGCAGCCAGCCTTACACGCTCACTGTGGACTCTGTCCCGATTGCTTCAAGCTTAGAATGTCGACAGTTGGTTACTGATGCTGCAAGTGTGAACAGTGCGAATAGGTGCCTGGCTTGCCCTGAGCTGCATCCTCTGGTGAGAGTGAAGGATGCACCCTTGGTAACTTCAGTGCATTCATGGGGATAATTCCTAATTGGGTAACTTATGGAAATGCTCTTCATGAAGCTTGTTGAAGTGAGTTTTCTAGTGGAGTGTACCAAGTGATAGAATTGGGATAATTGCACTCAGCCTTCTTTCTGTGATTAGACGCTTGAAAACAGTAGTATTCACTCTTCATTAAGGCAACCATGCACACTGATTTCCATGTGGCTGCCTCTGTCATAGGTGCCATATGTCGTCCTAGCTACCACTCCATCCAGCTCCGACCATACCAAGATTGTCACTTTTACAACTGCGCAAAACAGCCTTCTCCCTCCTCCCCCGCCGCCGCCACCACCTCCTGTTGCTCCACCGCAACCTGCCCCACCCTCTCCTCATCCCCCACCTCAATTCCCTCCCATGACACCCTCTCCCTACCCTTCACCTCCTTTGGCCATCAGTCCACCTGCCACTCCAAGCCTCCGAAACCCTCCAGCTTTCCCACCTCCTACTGCGCCTTTATTCAAATCATCACCAATTGTAACTGCAAGCTCAGAGGCTTCAGTGGACATAACTTTTCAAACAAATGCTCCTGGAACAATTCTGTACGCAATCACATACCCTCAAGTGGGTTGACACAGTCCAGGAGTAGACAGGTCAATGATCATATGATAGGGACGTGATGATTGCAACCCTCTCCTTTAATCCTTGTTTCTATCTTCTATGAAATTGCACATGTCAATAACATTGCTTGCTGCTAGAGTTATTCTGGAGACTGGAAAACATTATGAACTTGTGAAAATCGCTCTCTCTGCTTATCTCATTTTCATACAAACATGTGTCCAAAGTTGTTCATCGCTATCAGCAGTCAGTAATACAAAATTGACTGAGGGCATCTCTCACCTCAAATAGGTGTTTGCGCGTGCTGGCAATGTTTACTCCACCTTTGAGGGAACAGCACCTGCAGACCTTCCCCTTGTGGGTTCCAATCCCCCCTGGGCAGGAGGAGTTATTGCATCTGGGTCTATAACCGTTACCCAGCCTGGTGTGAACTACACCTGTAGGATTGGGTTGGATGATGGCTCCTTCCCATGTGGTTTGTGTGGACCTGAGAACTCTTGCGTCCTTCCAGCTCCATGTTGGGACACACTATGCAGCGTTTCAGAACAGGCACTTTCTCCCAACACGACTTACTTGGTAGGGAGCATAGTGAAACTTGCTCTCAGTTAAGCAAGATCATGCTTGATCATGCTTAATACTGGCTGCGCTCCCTGTGAGCATTATACTTAGTAGTTAAAAGTATTAGCAATGGTGAGAGTCCTTGCACTTCACTCTACACAGAGCCATATAGTTGGCCATTGCTGCACTTACATAACAAAATGCAGTCTAGATGGTTGTCAATCTCAGGCCCTATGCTCTTTAGGCAGGGCTTTCATCAGCAAGTGCTTCCCAAGTGCCAGTTTTGTAACTGAATAATCACTGTGAAAAGCAAAGTACGGCATTACTGTCATCTCCTAGCTAGCATGCGATTCCTGACATCTCATCTCTGTCTCGCAGGTCTATTTGTCCACTCTGTCATCAGATGGCATTTTCAACAGCGGCCCCCCTATCGCATTGTCACCAGTCACGACTGATTTGTCATCGATACCACCTCAGTTGTCAAATCTAACTAAGGTACAGATATGCACACAACATTCACAGAGCTCTTCCTTCCACTTTAAATGCGGACATCAGTGAAAGATGAAGTGTCCTCCCTGATTTCTCCTTGCCTCTCTCAACTGAAAGTACACAGAACTCCCATAATTCCTTATAGGGCTTTGTGTGGAGTATGTATAACTACTTGACATCCATGCTGGGTCAACTACATGTGTTTCCTAGAGTGCTCCATGTATGACCCAAGTCCATGCTGGGTCAACTACATGTGTTTCCTAGAGTGCTCCATGTATGACCCAAGTCCATGCTGGGTCAACTACATGTGTTTCCTAGAGAGCTCCATGTGTGACTCAAAGTCCATGCTGGGTCAACTACATGTGTTTCCTAGAGTGCTCCATGTAGGACTCAAGACCATGCTGTTTCTGCTCTGTGTCTCCAGGTTGACAGTCAGATAGGTCCATACTCTTTTGCGGTGGACCATGTCCAGCAAGACAAACAGGGTTTCATCTATCTTCTGGTTACTATGCCATTTAATCAGACAACACAGGTATGATGCCAGGCTGCCCTTTGTCCTATCCACATGGTACCATGATTGTTCACCATAACTGGTTTCGTGTTGTCAATGCTCTGCAGCTGGCATCCCAGTCTGCAACCCCTTTCATTCCAGTCCGTAGCAGCACCATCACAGCTACAAAAAGGCACCTCTTGCATAAGCTAGGGAATCACAATGCATCAGAGGTTGCACACAGACTCTTGGCCCAGACTTCAGCCTCTTCCACACCTGGCTTGACACACTTTGGCTTCACACCCTTCCTCCCTCCCCAGCCAGCAGGCGCTTCATCTGCTGCCTGGGAGCCTCCTTCAGTTGCTGAGTTGTCATGTGACTCAGCATGGGTAGGGTTTTGCTGAGGGTTTACCATACTGTTCAGGTCATGGCTGCAGCTATGTGACATGCGAACCTGTGGCTTAGCTTTGTCATTCAATGAACTGCAGATGTGTTCTACTCATTGATATGCTGCTGTCAGGAAACGTGTGAAGGGTCATGTTGTGGTGTGCATCTTGTGTCACCTTTGTGTGTCATGTAGGTGGTCTCGAACTTTTTGGATACATCCTCAGAGGCGCTAGTATATCAAGACTGTCTTTCAGTAGTTAACATATCTGAGTATGGACAGTATTCAGTGACACAGCTACAGGTAACAAGGCTCAAGGCAGTCTTGAAATTTTTTAATGAAAACTGTTTTATCTGAGTAGGCTCTCCTGATTACCTGTCATAGCATGGCTTGCTCTGAATTCCTTATCTCTGTCTTCTGTTCGTCAGAACAACACTCTGTACAATGTGAAAGTGATAACATCAGACATCTTCTACAACAACATCCTGTACTTGGCTGAAGTGGTGACTGTGGATCTGACACCCCCTGTTTTTGTGAAGATCATTCAGTAAGGATCTTGATATCCCAAGGCTTAATAATGCGGCAAGAGATGCACATATCATCCCAAATTTGTTTTCGAACTCTTTATCAAAGCTCTATCTCCAAAACTTGAGGAAATGTTTTACCTAGCAGTAAGGGTATGGAATTTCATGTGATGACCTCTTGATGTGTGACCTCTACAATTCAGAAACTAAAACTGGCCGACCTTAAACAGGCCTTGGCCTATGTTAATCTCATGCTTATTGATATGGCAGGAGTGCAGGGTTTACCAACTTTACCCTAGTGCCTGAACTGGACAAGGCGGGCTACATTTATGCCTTTGTCTTAACACAACAGCAAGCGTCAAACACCACCCTAACTGTAGGATGGCCCCCTGCAGTGATGGTAAGAAGCTATGGCACCTAACACTACAGTAAGCCCTGCTGCAGAGTACAAATAAGAAACTATTGTTGATGATGGCACAATGCATTTTGATATCAGGCTCTGTTCAGAAAATAAAGGAAAAGCTGTTTTTCACTGAGACACAGGCAAGGCTTCATAAGACCAGACCAGCTTTGCATAAGATCCGAAGGTCTTAGTGTGCTTACAGTTTCTTTCCATACTTCAACCACAGGGTCCATATGTTGCATACCAGTACTGTGAGGCGCTGACTGCTCCGTACCAATGCCAGCTTACTTTTTTGGATGGACTCACTTCCAATACAAATTATCTGGTCTACCTTCTTGCAAAGGACACTACGGCCAACATCCAACAGGTTTGTTGTGGCACAGGATGAGATAGTACAGCAAGCCTCCTCATCTGCTCTAAAAAAGTTCTCAGATGCTGCCAGTTTTCTGATGCCATGTAACACTTGATGCACTGTCAGTGTGCCTACATGAGACAAAGCCTTGTGATCAGCTACGGCATGGATATTTGAAGTACCGAAGGTGCTGTCTCTATGGATTAGACCACCACATACGTGTATCTCTCTGAATAAGACTGTTACCAATGTATGTCTCTTCCAATACGAACATCACAAATGAGTGTCTCTTTGGATGCCATGACCTCGAATGCAGAATTTCACAGTCTTGCTGCTTCACACGGACGACAACAATCCCCCGCAATGGCTGGACTATGGTGTGATAGCTTCAGGCTTCAGTGCAAACTTCTCAGTTTTGGTGAGAATTCAGATTTGGATGTGATGTTATCTATCTGTTTGCAGCAGCATCAGTGTGCATCCATCGCAAATCCTTTTTATTTTTTCAAAAATGGATATAGCATGCTTAAAATAAAAAGATGCAAAAATGAGGAGGCCTTGCCAGTCAGTGCAAACGCACTACTTCCTGTATTTCACAATCATGTTTGAGGTGCAAGCAGTGACGTGATTTCCCCTTAAGAGCCTCATGCCCTACTTTGCTTACAGTTGAACAAGCCCTGCATCGTGTCCTACCAGTATGGGCTCACTTCAGAACTCAGCAGTTGCCCTGTAGTGGAGCAGGTATGTACTTCTGAGTGAAGAAAGGCTGCAAAAGCAAGTTTGATGCTGAAAGTGATCATTGTGGATAAGATGTAATGTCATTACGATGCTAGTAGCTCAATCCCACTCACAATCCCGCTAGGCCATCACTGGATTCCAACCCTCCTCTTTCACTTGTTTTGTGACTAGAAATTTTCACATCTGGATGCAGAAAGTGTGAGTTTTTGTATTCTGTCAACATTAGAGCTTGCGCTTTGCGTGCCTCCCCTAGTTTTCCACTCATGCCTTCTAACCTTATCTTCGTTAGACTTGTTCTCTAATCTCTCCCACCCGGATCTGGTGTAGATCTACTCTGAGGCACCACCACCCGGAACTCATGGCGTGACTGTCGGGAAGCCATTCCTCTTCAGCTCTCTGTCTCGAGTTACTACAACAATCAACAAGTTGCAGGTGCGCATTCTATCAGCGTTCCGTTCAACTGCAGCTAATTATGTTTTGAGCAATTGTGGATTGCTTGCAATCCTTCAGATGTTCCATCAAAGAACTCGACACTTCTGAGGCTAGACTGATGGTGTTCATCATAATCATGATGCGATGCATCTTCCGATCAGGATGCCTCCAATTACACGCTGTGCATAGCAGCTCAAGACACCACCACTTTCAAGAACAAACAGCTGGTACCCCTTCAGCTGTTCTTCTCTACTCCAGATGTGACCCCTCCAGTGCTGCATGTGATCATAGTTGCTGGGACTGATGGAAATGTGACCTGTGACAGGTATGAACATGTACAATTTGAAGCTTTGAAATTTTGACAAATTCCGGAGGATGGTAATGGCAGGATGGAATTAGAAGTACTCCCAAAAATATTTTGTGAATGCTCTGCTCCTCTTAGGTTATCGTCTTACACATGTGGCTTTGAGTTCTTAACTGGTCTCAACAAGCCAGGCTCCGCAGGATTTGTCTTGTATGAGGGAAACTCTACATCGCTCTTATTGGACCGCAGCAGCATCATTACTTCTCAAGAGATCCTTGCACAGAATCCAGTGCATCTGATGCTCAATGGCTCCATTATCCCATACACTTATGGTAACTTCTCTCTACCAAAGGCCTACGTCAGCCACAACACTACCATCATGAATCTCCCAGATAACAGGTACTTGGGGCTGTTCATGCCATGAGGCAGTTTGAATTAGGCTTTTTTGTAGACTTGTGAACTCTTTACTCTTGATTCTGTAATGCTGAAGATCCATGTGATTGTGTTAAGGGATTAAGTGATCCATGTGATTGTGTTCAGGGTTGAAGTGATCCATGTGATTGTGTTCAGGGTTTACATGATCCATGTGATTGTGCTCAGGGTTTAAATGATCCATGTGATCGTGTTCAGGGTTTAAATGATCCATGTGATCGTGTTCAGGGTTTTAGTTATCCATGTGATTGTGTTAAGGGTTTAAGTGATGTAATATTTTCTGATTGACACTGTTCACTGGCCGTATTGTTAATTCTACTTCACCATTTGTATCCTACTGCTACCGCAGTTCCTTTGTCTTGTTGGTCGCGGCACAAGACACATTTGGGAATATCAATCAGACAGTGCAGCAATTCACCTTCACAACTCCAGATGTCACCCCCCCTGTTTTCCTAGGTAGGTCACCATCATCTGATTGCAATGATGTTCCTAGGCAGGTCACCATCATCTGATTGCAATGATTTTCCTAGGTAGGTCACCATCATCTGATTGCAATGATTTTAATAGTGGATCAAGTGGAAGTCTGTGTCAATAAGGACTTGATTGTCTTGAACAAGTTCCATGCAGTGAAAGCTTATCACGCCTCTTCTCATGTATCACCCCCCATCTTCATCCCCAGCTGACTCTGGCATCAGCTTAAATGACTCATCCATTGCTATATCCGCTACGTTGAACAAGAGTTCCTGCACTATCTCCTATGTGGTTGTCCCCAGCCCATCAACAACCCCATCTGTCATTGAGGTCTTTGCCCTGCAAGCTGCCCAGGTCAGGGTTTCAATTAAGAGAGCAAACTCAAATCAATGAACAAGTTGAAAGTTTCAATAGAGAACCTAAATTCCAATTGCCACATTTTATGCCACACTGCGTTTGAGCAGTGTGCTGTACCTCTCACATTGTAGGGAGCTGTGCCAACATCTACGGGTACCTTCTTAGCCCCAACTGCCAACATCAGTGCCACAGCCAATGCCACCGGACTCACCGGAGGCATGTACTATGACATTTACTTGGTGGCTGTGGATGGACTAGGCAACAAGCAAAACGCGGTCACCTCCATACTGTAAGTCTTCTGTAAGACAGTTTGGTCATGAACCTACCACTGAGGCTTGATTTACATCGTACACAAAAGTATAACGGAATTGTGCATTCTGGTGCTCCCATCATAATTTTACAGGCATTGACATCCTGGTGCACACTTCATAATTTTACAGGCCTAGACATTCTGTAATCAGGATGGAGTAAGAACAAAATACAATGCACATGCACTGGACTTGGGATAAGCATTAGAATTGACATAGTGCTATGGCTTACATTTCCGTGTCTCCATTGAAAAGCTTAGCAAACAGGGCAGCAGTCATGATTTGCTCTCTCCTCTCTTTTCTCTTTCATGTACAGGGCTGTGAGGACCGTAGACACAGTACCTCCTGTCATCCTTGCTTTCAGTGCATTATATCAGCCTCCCTCTAACATGTACACCATCACAATAGCAACCTCGAAACCAGGTATCTCTTGCCCTGGGGTTGTACTGCCCTGGGGTGTTCCTTTCTCTCCAGCTCGCTTTGTAGCTGAGAGCCACAACAGTGCACTGTGTCCCTGAAGACCAACTATTGAGTTAATTCAAACAATCGTATTTGAATATGGAGTTGCCATGCGTCTCGGAAGATATGAAAAACTTACTATGTGTTGGCCCTGTCATGCAACATGCCTCATATGCTTTCCCTGAAAGCTTATCTACCCATCACTCCATAGGGACCTTGTACTACCTGGGAATCAATCCAGGGGAGAGTGCTCCTGTCATGCCTGTCAATCTGCTACTACCAAGTTATGGAAACTTCAGTGGCAGTGCTTCCTTACCAGAGGCCTACACCAATACCTCAGTCACTCTTTGCGTTGCAGATGGTCAAATCTTGCACCTCTATGGCCTTGTACAGGTAAAAGAATTAAAGTAATTAAAGTAGGGTGCTTTTACCCTAAACATGATATGAGGTTTCAGTCTACCTGATGCTTGGTGCCCAAGACTTGGATGATGTTTAAAACATCTGCTGGTTTTTATCACAGGATGAGGAGGGCACCTTGCCTCCACGACACATCCCCAATAACAGCACAATCGTCAAGTAAGCACAGAGCCTCGTTAGATTAGAAGATCGTCAAGTTAGCACAGAGCCTCGTTAGATTAGTAACGTTTTTTCATCAAGTGTCTGTATGGCTCATTGTATTTTATGAAGTTCTTACACAAGTTGCGTATCCTGCACCTGATGTCATACTTGTGCACTACTTATACTTCCACCTTGCAGGGCTAGCTTGCAGTTATTGTCACCCATGACCAGCAGAACATGCCCTGCAGCTAGCTTCCTCTCTGCGCTCCGATTCACGCCAAGCCTCAGCTCTGCCATGGCTGGCTTCCCCATAGGTCCTCTCATACCCACCTTCAACAATGAAACATTGGGCAGCAATGTTGTCAGTTGGTCACAGTCTTTTGGTGCCTTCATGATGCAGCCTTCGGGGGGCAGCAGCGACAGTAGAGTGGTCCTCAGTGCAGGCACAGTACCGCTAGACTCCTTCTCTTTCATGACCTCAGGGTAAGCCCAGAAGCATAGGCAGCAGCTTGGAAGGCTGAATCCGTCAAAGCACTTATGATATTCATGCCATGTACGTATACCATATGCATTATGTGCCAAGTGTACGTGTGCATGATATGCCATGTATCTATGCGGCATAATATGTATGCTTTGTGTTCTGCATAGACCTCCTTAAGGTTACTTATTACTCTCCATTGCCTCATTCCCTCTCCTGCTCATAAGATCTCAGCCAGCCTTTGCTAAGGCACTCTTACGCACCCCCACTTTATATGCTGAGGACAATGACTCGGCAGGACAGTCCTTGGGGCTTGCTATCCAACTCTTTGATTCACAGTCTCGCACCTGGGTATCCACACAGGGCCTAAGTGCCCTACCCATCCTATCTCTCCCACCATCCATGGGCAGCAGCTCCCAGGGCAGCAGCTCCCAGGTTGTCCTTCCTTCATGCTCTTTATCCAGTAGCCTTCCTGTAGGTAGTGGTGTCGGGAATTGCTTTGGTGCCGTACCCTTGTCAAGCTTCCCTGGTGCAGGAAGCAGTGCAACAGCAAACGTAACTCTGAAAGTGTACATCGGGTATGTACACCCATCCACATTCATGACATGCATGACAGAAGTGACACTGGATACCTTTTTCTTCTACAAACTAGTTGCTGTGAAGGTGTCAGGCTTGCAAAGCTGCTGATAACAAAAGCTCAATATGGAAATCCTTTTATCATTAATTGACAGTCACAATACTGTTGTGAAGAGTAGTGAGGGATGAGTCATGGCTGTTGTGATACCCAGGTCGAACCTTGTCACCATCTCTGATCCTATTCCTCTGATTCTGCTTGGTGCGCCCATTCATCCAGTCTTAAACCCCCCTACGTCAGCTCCTGGCCTGCTCATGACGCTGCCATACAGGTGCCCGTACTTGCTGTACCTGTTGTACACATCTTTCCATGTAGTGATATGCACGAGGACAGCCTAGCTATGTTGTCAAGTCAGATGCATGAGCAGCATTGTGTCTGCACAGTCCATAAGAAAAGGAAAGGAGATAAGTAAATGACATTGTAACACGTGGATGTGGAGTGAATGAGATTTGCATGCATCACAGTCTTTCTCTTTGGCAGGATTGTGTAAAATTGTTTTCCTGATTCAGGCCTATACATGAAGGGGAAGTGTTCAAAGTGACGCTTACAGCTGTGGTGTCTGGAAACACACCTATGTGGGGCTTCAATGTCCCACTGGTACATCATCTTTTATGAGATAATGATGACAATGACAATGATCAAGGATGTGTAAATGATGTTGATGATGATGACAATGATCAAGGATGTGTAAATGATGTTGAAAACATTGCATCAGAATCCCGCAATGCTCATGCGACCCCCTGCTCCACTCTCTCAGACTTTCGATAGCACCCGAGTGCTGTACATCAGCTCTCGCTCATCAGTTCTGTGGAGTCAGTTGTTTGTATCCATGGTCCCCATCGGTGACTCTACCACCTCCCTCTACCTAACTTGTACTACAGCCTTGGGATCTAGCAGCATGTGCGCAATGAGCCTTAGCTACTTCCACTTTGTCTGTGCTACTGCCACTTTGTTTAGCTTGTACATAACTTATATCGGTCTTCATTATCTCTTCAAGAATTTCAAAATACAAACTTGCCTCTGTGGGTTGTGCCATTTATTGCTCCTAAGTTCTGTGCAGGAGCAGGTCAGGTCATATATCATGACCTCATATTTACCTCACTATCTCTTGCAGGTACATTGGTCCATCTGTCACTCTGGTGGATGTGTATTTCTCACTAATTGCAAGTGATTTAACGGGTCAGGTCCCCGTGGTTGCAATTGCAAATGGAGCAACTCTGTACCCTTTTCAGAATGTTACAATTCAAGTAAACGATGTCAGGTCTGTTCTGTTGAAACACGATCCATTAACATCATCTTTTCAAAGCACTTTTGTTAACTCATGTCCATAAGACCTTCTCAGGACCTCACTGTTTACGTCACATCTAAAAATCAATGTTAAGAACAGTACTATATCTCTTATACTGGGGTAAGGTCTGGTCTACAAACTGATGGGAGTGGGTACATCATGGCAGCGCCAACAGAGAATGTTGGCATGCTTGCTTGGTCTCAAAACTACGACTTGTTAAATACAGCTGTCTTCAACAATGTAAGTGGCATAGATATTCAGGGTCATTAAGTTACATGATGGTGTTCTTCAAGACATCAGTATCCACAGATATTTACTGATTGCGATTGCATGCTGCATATTTAGTGTTGCATTGCAAGGGGCTGTAATGATTACTTTTGTTATGCTTCTTTATGACAGGTCAATGTTGCCTCTCCTATCTCAGCCGTGGTCATCACTTCCTACCCCATCAGTCTCTCATCCATTCTCATGACCCCAGTGACACCAGATGTGTGTGTGGTCGAATCTACCGCCCCAGGCAGCGGGAGCTCTTCTTCTACCTCTGCCTTTGACCTCAGTAAGACTGGATGCACAGTGCTTGTGATGGCAACTCACAGTGCTGCAGTCAAGGGTGCAGTCATTGCTGCCCATGTCAGCAGCCTCAGTCTTGTTGCAAACGTCTCAATCCAAGTTTGGTTCCCGAAGGATTTCAACCTCACCTCCGACGACACCATGCTAAACCGAATACTACCGCTCAATGCTGCACCCATACCAGCTGGATGTGTTGGCATATATCAAACATCTGCTTTACATTTGTACGTGACCTGGAGTAATGGGGGGGGCTCCGAAGCTGACTCTGTCAACAATGTAGACGTCACTGCAGATTGCACATTTACCTCTCAAGTCCCATCACGGGTGCAAGTGCTGGGCACTTCCATAAGAGTGAGTAAAGCACTTCATAAGAGTGAGTAAAATAAGTATCCACCTCTATTTTTCACAACACGATGACTGAGGTCCTACAATTTTTTTGTTCATCTGCAACTTGAAGTGCAGCCTTTTTTTCTCCTCATCTGCAGACTTTGTTATGAACCTGTGTGTATGCAGGGCCTGGGTTCAATGGACCTTGTCAATGTCACTTTGTTATGAACCTGTGTGTATGAAGGGCCTGGGTTCAATGGACCTTGTCAATGTCACTTTGTTATGAACCTGTGTGTATGAAGGGCCTGGGTTCAATGGACCTTGTCAATGTCACTTTGTCCTCATACAACGCTCTTGCACAAGCATCCATCCTTGTGAATGTCAGCGATAAAGCGGTGTGCATGATGGGCATGACCACTTTAGCTGTCACAGGCTTCAACTTCACAGTGCAAAGCAGCACATTGAACTCATCAACCATTGATTTGCAACAAACATTGACTCTGGGGATGATCCCACAGCAAGTGAGTTTTGAATGAAGCTTGCCTTTGGCTTCATTCCTTGAGGACTACTATGTGTGAACTTATGTGGGCCTTTTATAAAAGCAGACCTTGTGTGTGTAATGCGGTGATGTGTAATGTGTAATTTGAGGCAAATGTATTCTCAATCCTTCAATGACAAAGCTGTTGCCCTAAATGTTGGTGCTTACTGGGCACTGTCAAAGCTTTAAGATTGTTTACAAATTTGTAAATCTGAAGGAACTGACTTGGATAGGAGACACTGCAAATGTCCGCACCTTGGTCACTTACAGCGATGGAAATGTTGCAGATGTAACTGACATGTCAAAGGTATGAAGAGAGATATGCATAGTGACAGGAAGCATGATTAGCTTGGGAATATCTCTAAGATCTAAGCAACTCATACATCCATCGCTGTACTGCCATCACATCTGATATCTGTCAGAAATTTACTCATGTTCGTCTTGGGATGTTTGCAGATTTCGGCTCGGACTCTGAGTGTACCCAACTTGTTCTACCTGGGCACTAACAGCACATATAACAGCCCACAGCTGTACCTAAATGCTTCAGTGAGAGCTTTAAAACATCAATAGAGCTTGTAGCCTGTTGTTGCTCTATTTAACAGAAGGCTGAGTTGATGAGATGGGTGTCCTCATAGTTGAACATTCAACACATGCAGGTTGGGGACCCAACCATATGCGGACCAGGACTTACCTCCACTTGGTCGTTGTGCTCATCAATTCCAATGGCATCCTCAAACGGCACGGTTAGCATTAACATACCGAATCCACTGGCTATCTCTGTACTCAACGTTGCACCTTGGATCGCCATCCCAGGGGAGGCAGCCTCACTGGTAAGTCATCCCAGGAGAGGCAGCCTCACTGGTAAGTCATCCCAGGAGAGGCAGCCTCACTGGTAAGTCATCCCAGGGGAGGCAGCCTCACTGGTAAGTCATCCCAGGGGAGGCAGCCTCACTGGTAAGTCATCCCAGGAGAGGCAGCCTCACTGGTAAGTCATCCCAGGAGAGGCAGCCTCACTGGTAAGTCATCCCAGGGGAGGCAGCCTCACTGGTAAGTCATCCCAGGAGAGGCAGCCTCACTGGTAAGTCATAAGTCACTCCTTAAGAACGAATTCCAGAGAATGCTGACTTTCTGGTCAGCCACTCACACATTTGCCGCAGTTGTACAGATATTTGCCTACCTTTTCTACATGTGAAGATTTGTGCAATCAGCGTCGAAGGCTCCTCAGTCTTGGATGAGACTGCTTACTTGTTTTGCCCTGACCTGCTCAGAGTCCAATCAATGTGCCCACATCCACGCCGTTGTCAGCTCTGGTCTCCTTCTCTGATGGCTCAGTGCATGACTTCACTCAGAGCAGCTCCACGGTCTTTACGGTGACCTCAGGATCAGGACTCTGCCAAATCATTGAAGGTGAATCTTCAGGATAGACAAACTTGCGGCTTAAATTGATCACGTCAAAGTGCACAAAATGATATGCACAGCCTGTACTCTGATCTGCACAATCTGTACCCTGGCAGAGCTCTGACGTCTAGAAGCATTGACTTGTCCTCTGTTTAGGAAACGATCCTACTTCTTAGTTTTTTAACATGTTGTTCAGGATCAAGCGGTGTGCCCACACTTGTCACACAATCCAGCGCAGTGTCAAGCGGGATTTGTACACTTGAAGCACAGATATCCTTTCCCCGCTTCCAAACCCTGTTGCAATACAACCAAACGAAAGTCATTGTGGTGTCTCAGCTGAATTTGTATAACCTGGCACCCAACGCCTCAGCTGCACCCAACACCAACACAACCCTTGCACCTTCACCTGTGATACCCTCTTATCCCATCAGATTCCTACAATGTGACTGGTCTAACTATGAGACCAGGTATAGCTGCATGCATGTGTTATCTATGTCAGGAACATCATGCATGTGTTATGTATGTCGTGGCTGCATGCATGTGTTATCTATGTCGTGGCTGCATTCATGTGTTATCTATGTCAGGAACATCATACTGTCTTTATGCTCATGTCCTCTGAGATCCAAATGCTGTCTTTGTTACAAGCAATGGCCGTCATTGTTTCCTTCTATATTTGCTGCTTGCTTAGTCACTTCAGAGCCATTCAGAACAGAGATTCTGCACCTTCGCTTCAATCTCAAGCGCTATAACGTCCACTTCTAAACAAACGCCTCTGACTGTTTTCCCTCAGGACTATATGGGTTCTAGCTCAGCTCAGCAACTGTAGTGTTGCTGCAACGCTCCCGGGAGGTTCAGGGTGCATCTTGTACGATCTGAATGGTGACATAGCCAGCAGTGCAGTCCACTTGAGCCTGGCCATGAACTCAGTAGCCAGTCTAGTAGTGAATCCATTGCTACCCCAAGGCTCACCCTCAAACTTGATAGTCCCAAACCAGGTGCAGCATGAGACATTGTGTTCTTAGAGACATGATACAATATTTTTTGCTTGATGCAAACACCCTCTCACATGATTCAAGCTGATAAGCTCCAGCGTTCAGAACTGTCCTGTCTGGCTGTCATGCAGGCTGGCATAACCATATAAGCTGTCATGCAGGCTTGGATACTCACATTGACTGTCTGGCTGTCATGCAGGCTGGCACAACCACATTGACTGCGACGTTTGCTGAGCTTTCTACGGTGGTCACTCTTAGCGTTGAAGAGACATTTCTCCCAGGGTGGCCCAAAGTGAGAGATGTGTCTTTGGGCCAGTCTTTGGGCTTGCCAGAAATCAGGAATTAATTGTCAACATTCTCCTCTTGTATCTATGGTGCTATTTTCTTTCCTTCCAAGCTTCCACTCTGATCCGATGCTATAACATATTTCACACTGTACTTAGGTGGTGAAGATTGAAAATACATCCTTTGTGGTTTTGGCAAATATGAGTGCAGCGTACACGTTGACTGGACTGGTTGTCACTTCAAATCAGCTGACTGTTTTGGACACAGACTTCCCTTCTGCTGCGTCAGTAGAGGTCATAGGCACCCCTCTTATGAATGCCAGCAGCTTATATGAGGGAGGGTTCATTTACAGCTTGGTAAGCCAAATGTAGACATTGTGTAACGAACAACATATTTTAACCTTGTTAAAGATACTTCTGTTATAACCTGTAATGCGATGTTTTGGCTGAACTGTCATTAAAAACAAGAACTCTCAAGAGTTACAACATGCTGACGTCATATGGGTATGAAAAGTGTGAAGCCCTCTACATGCTTATGCTAAACAGGATGTGACCGGTTTGACTCCTGCAACAAACTACTCTGTCCTCCTCACCGTTCGCTCCTCTGACATCCTCGTGAGCACAGTCATTGTCATCACTGGGGTCCTCACGCCTAATACCATAGCACCTACCTTCACATCACTAGGCCCACTCCAAAACTTGATGTCTGGCACGCAGACTTTCACAGCCAGCGTGCCAGTGACTGTGGATAAAGCATCCACCGTTTCCTTTGCTATGTACTGGTAGGGATGCGATCCTGACCATTACATGTCCTAATCCATGTAGAGCAGGATGTTGGGTAAAAAGCTTTTTCTCTCCTACATAACCTTCTCATGTCCAGAGCATCAGATGATCTGCACTCCTTCTTGTGTTTAAGGAACACTCCCTGCATCTCCTACATAACCTTCTCATGTCCAGAGCATCAGATGATCTGCACTCCTTCTTGTGTTTAAGGAACACTCCCTGCATCTCCTACATAACCTTCTCATGTCCAGAGCATCAGATGATCTGCACTCCTTCTTGTGTTTAAGGAACACTCCCTGCATCTCCGGACAGCCTACTGAAAATGAAGTGCTCACTGGGGGCTCACTCTCTTCAGCAACCTGTAACTGCACACCCTCGACGCTGTGTGCTCCTGTGGACACAGGGGTCTCTTCAGTGGTAGCTGGGAAGCTTAACTACACGCTCAGCTTGCAGGTGAACTCACTGGGAATGAGGAAAGGGCTGATCACAGCTGTGATCTAACCTCCAAAATTTGAACAACAGACACTTCTTGACCTCATCCTTCTTTACCACATGCTTGTCATCCTTCTTCAGGCTCTGACTTAGTAGTTCAATATCATTTAAGTGAAAGCCGCATCCATACATGTGCATGTGATTATCCTTACATGTGCATGTGATTATCATGTATGCAAGAATGACTGTCTATGCTAAAACTCATCTTGCAGGCCCCCCTTCCCACCAATCCTTACAGCTTCCTCAATGGTGCCACGCAGAGTCAGCTCACCTGTGTCGCAAGTGGGTCTCATGCTTGACTATACATGCCATACTTCCTTCTCAGCTTTTTCACCTGCTGCCATTGGGGGGAAAATGCGCCTCCTTGTTTATGAATCATACTCACTTTCCTTGCCTTCTTGATTTGATCTAACTCCTGCTTCCCACTGCAGTCAATGTGACGCAATTTGCGTCCATGCAGCTGTCTATGTACATTGTAGCCCAGGATCAACTCCCCAACTACAAGGGTTGGGATGTGAACTGCAGGTAGATGTGACTGCTGCGCATAATTAGAGCTCAGAATGCCCTTGTCGCATCTTTTACTAAAGCCTCTGTATATTCAGTAGCATGATTGCTTCATGGGTTAGTGGATCAGTAGCATGATTGCTGCATGGGTGAGTGGATCAGTAGCATGATTGCTCTAGGTAGAGGGAGCCTCTACCACCTTTGCTCTAGTATGTATGTCTCAGGTCCTTTAACATTCTTCCATGTCCAACTTCCATGGTGGCTGTAGTGCTCCTGTCAATACAAGCTCAACAATAGGAAGCTGCACCGCAGCTGCATATGCACCCTGTTCAGATTCAGCACCTGCAAATCAAGTTACAAATGTCCAGCTACTTCCTTACCATGTCAGCAACATTACGAACATGAGTGTCTCAGGTGATTGTTTTGGATGGCGCATAGATTTTCACAGATGGTGGTCACGAGATCAACACCAGGTTTTAGGGTTTTGGAGTTAGGAAAGTGACAAAATCTAAATATCCTCTTTCAAGCACATAGATTCATTCAAATTCTTTTTACCCCACTTTCCAGTAGACCTGGATTGCATATCATTTTTTTGTGAATCTGGAGATTGTAAAAACCAAATACCTGACATCACACCATCATGTCTCACGGTGATGGTCCTAAACATTTGCAGTACCATGGGAGCAAGCTGCTGTTGTGCCTATTTCATTGCAAGACAACATGCTTCTGGTCTTCAACAACAAGACCACAGCTGTGAGCTCCAATGGCCTGACTGTCACTTTCAGCTTCCAGACAAACAGAGCTGCTCTGGTGTACTACAGGCTTGTGATCAATGTCAATGTGGTGAGAGGGCAAGAGGAAGGCAGGGCCATCTCACATCATTATTACTTTATTTGGAATGCAGCTTTCAGTCCTTTAGTCAGGAATGTTCAGTGCACTAAAGAAGTGATAAGACTCGAAGAAAAATGCGAGGTGTACATAAATATTTCATTGCTTTCCTCTCAGGCTGAACTGTTTTGTTTTTGCAGATTCTCTTCTATGGAGCATTCCCAATTTATGATCCTTCCAGCGTTTACAACGTCACCGTTCAGAGATCATGTTCGGGTGATGCCCTAAGTGTTGCCTCGTATGGCTTTTGGTATTGGGCCAGCGACATTTATGGTCGCCAGACTGACCTTGTCATTACCCCCGTCACATTGCAAGGCTGAAACTTTTAGCCTTGGAGCAAGTACTTCACAGATCTTGATTTGTGAGGAATAACTCAATTTCTTTCATAGTAATTTTATTGCTTAGGTGCTGGATGGTAAAATGACGTGCAGCCGAACTCGAATTTGAAACATTGAGATTACATTCATTTCAATTTTAAAGCATTGGGATAATTTTTCTAAGGAAAATGTCACCACTAAGACCCTTGCATCATTAGTCTTTACCCTGAGAGCAAGGTCAAGCAACTCTGGTTTTCTTCCTGTTCCCGTTGTTTTGCTCTATTCTAAGACTGGTTTGCTGTCCGAATTCCTTCATTACCATATACCCGACTTGAATCAGCCCTCTAAGTACCCTTTTGCCCTTTACCCCTTCATGCTGCTCGACACTTCCATCCACTCTAGGAGACACAGAGTGCATGCGCCCTGCAGAGGCAACCAGCTCTCCTCCAGCAGGTATAGATATTTGTGATGCAGCATTGGAAACTGCAGCTGAGGCTTGTTCTGGTGCAAATGCCTGGTTGCCCACACTTTTGTGTTGACCATCGCCCTGAACAGTTGAGCCTTGTAGAGCAAGACCATAGTTGGGAGCATGCTGCGCCTGACGAATTCCAGGGCCATGCACCAAACCTTGCAATAGAGTTTGAGGCTGGTAAAGGGGAGGAACAAGCGCATGAGATGTCTCAACTGCACTATAGTGCTCAAGGGCCAACCCAGAAGTGCTGCTGGATCTCTGTACATGAGATCTCTGCTGAGTTTCAGGGGCCACATTGGCATTTACTGCCTTGACTGCTCCAGAACCCTGCTGAGGCTGTATGGTGAGGTCCTGCCCTCCACTATGCCTTCCACTCGTAACTGAACCTAGATTCCCACCAGCTTCCACTCCTGATGGTAAGGCTGCATGTACAGTACGCAAATTAAGCACATTCTTTTTTTTCTCATGAGGGTTTAGCAGTTCTCTGCAGGCAGCACCAGCACCAACACTAGCACCAGCACCAACACTAGCACCAACACTAGCACCAGCACCAGCACCAACACTAGCACCAACACTAGCACCAGCACTAGCACTAGCACTAGCACCAACACTAGCACCAACACTAGCACCAACACTAGCACCAGCACTAGCACTAGCACTAGCACTAGCACTAGCACCAGCACTAGCACCAGCACTAGCACTAGCACCAGCACCAACACTAGCACCAGCACCAGCACCAACACTAGCACCAACACTAGCACTAGCACCAGCACCAGCACCAACACTAGCACCAACACTAGCACTAGCACCAGCACCAGCACTAGCACTAGCACCAGCACCAGCACCAACACTAGCACCAGCACTAGCACCAGCATCAGTTGTCGGTGAAGCGCAAATGCTGGAGGATAAAGGACGCGGACAATACCCCAAGGCAGAGGAGTGATATGAAGGGGCAGTGTTGCTTCCAGGACGTAAGGTAGAACCATCACCTTTGTTCATGTGATCTGCAAGGGTATCAGCAGGATAAGATAAACAACATTAGGTTTCTGCCTAAACCCTAGTGAGTTCAGATGCCTTTGACCTTGAAAGATTGCTTATCAAGGACGTGGCACAGCCAGTAAGCTCACTATGATATGTGGTACTTGCAAGCCCTGAATAACCACTAATATGTCAATAGGCATCTTTATTATAATTCTAGTCAAAGATGAATCAAGAACTTTGTGAGGTCATAATTCTAGCACCTGCTTAGTGCATTAGAGTGATCTGACCACACCCACCTGTCCTAGGGTCTGTCCTAGGGTTTGTCGTAGGGTTGCATGAGGAAGGGCCTGGTTTTTCATGCAGTGCAGCCTGCTTCAACTGTTGCAGATGCCTAGCACGGCAGCTGTTAAGGAGTATTTTGGAAGCCTCCTTCACACAATTGTTAAGAGTTGCGTTAGCATCACCGAGACCTGAGAGAAGGTTGAGCAGAGAAGGGCTAGATGTGATCCAAGGTGTTATGAATAACAAAAATACAAGGTGTAATGAAGACCCAGGGATCAGGTACTGTCAGGGTATCTGTGCATCTAGTGATGCTGTGATATGATTTATGAACCAGTCAAGTGATACTGTGTTATGAACCAAGCTCTCAACACTTTTTATCATAAGGCTGAGCTTTAATACAGCAACGTCATAATGTTTCAAGACCAGCTTGTCAGGATTAAAAACGACGACCCACCTGATCCTGCTAGACTCTTGATGAAGTCACAAGTGGAGACATAACTAAGTTCTAAGTCCCCTTTTTGAACAAGGTTAACGATGGAATCCAGCTCCTGCGATTTTTGAACAATTACAAAATGATTCGTGGAGTTCCAAGCTAAAGGCATCCACCAGCAGAGAATGTCTTCCTTTATCATTTGATAATCAGGTCCATGTGCGCACTCATGATAGCTCTTATGAAAGTTTATCTCAAGCAGAGTGGTGCAGGCAAAAATATGTAGGAACAAAAACGAACAAGCGACTTGTTGTGCTTGTAGCTCCGACTTACTCTTATAGTCAAGGAGACCTGATTCAAAGTGATTCGTGACTCAAGATTCCAGTTAGAAACAGCAGATGCATCCCCTCCCTCACCACCATTCTTGTCATCATTCTTGCTAACAACCGCAGTAGACGGGGCTGGAGCCATCATGCTTTCTGCAGCAGCAGCAGCAGCAGCAGCCAGCTGCTGCAGCCGGGGACTGGCACTACGTGGTGGCAAGGTGGCTGCAGATGCAGCAAGCTGATGCTTTTGGTTGTTGACGAGTTTGAGGTCGTCGTGTGGGTGTTTTTGGTTGGAGCTGTTTTTTAGGACAGCATTCTGATGTGAAAGTGTTGGGCTTAGGGGTATGGGGCAAGAGGACTCAGAATTGTTTTTTATCACGGTACGTGCACCTGCAAGAAACTGAGCAACCTGGGATTCGAGGGTTTGAGGGTTTGGGCTTGTCTTCTTCTGCACCTGCCCTGCATCTGAGGGTGCTGACGGCGCTGCCTGTAAGGGTTTAGGCATTGTCACCTGAAGAGCCTTCTCAGGTTGCTTCTTATGCCATGGCTCTGTGACTACACTGCTATCATGTTGCATCAGGTGCGAGGGCTTGACAGGAGAACAAATAGACTGTGGCCTGCCTGCCTGAGATAATGCCTGCATTAGGTGCCCTGTCTGTGCTGTGGGAAGGACAGGCTGTGAACCAGCAGCTGCTGGAGGCGTGTGGGAGGTGCAATACACAGAGTTTGTTGCCAACCCTGACGTTAACCCTACTACTTTGAGCTGAGGAGGATCCATATGCCCTAGTCCTGCGCTGTGCTGCCTGGCTCCATTCTCAGTCAGAGGCTCTGCTCCACATGGGGAGCTTGATTTAGAAGCTTCTGCTTGATGATTGATTGCTGTGTTTTCTGGAGTCTGCATGAGCTGTCTTGAATCAAGAAGCTGCTGAGGATGCTGTGCTGAGTGTGTATTGGAAACCTGATGTGCTGAGTGTGTATTGGAAACCTGATGTGCTGAGTGTGTATTGGAAACCTGATGTGCTGAGTGTGTATTGGAAACCTGATGTGCTGAGTGTGTACTGGAAACCTGATGTGCTGAGTGTGTATTGGAAACCTGATGTGCTGAGTGTGTATTGGAAACCTGATGTGCTGAGTGTGTATTGGAAACCTGATGTGCTGAGTGTGTATTGGAAACCTGATGTGCTGAGTGTGTATTGGAAACCTGATGTGCTGAGTGTGT
>BEGY01000001.1:943966-1091797 GCA_002335675.1 Chlamydomonas eustigma | reverse complement strand
TTGGAAACCTGATGTGCTGATTGTGTATTGGAAACCTGATGTGCTGATTGTGTATTGGAAACCTGCTGGGTATGCTGAAAAAGATCCATCTCGGCCCTGATCTCACAGCAGGGGAGTTGTTCAGTGTCCTGTACATCAGGGGAGTTGTTCAGTGTCCTGTACATCAGGGGAGTTGTTCAGTGTCCTGTACATCAGGGGAGTTGTTCAGTGTCCTGTACATCAGGGGAGTTGTTCAGTGTCCTGTACATCAGAAAAGGATGCAAAGGGATGTACATCAAGTTATTATCAATGCCCATACACATTCATAAACATCCAAGGCATCAGGGAAGACAGACCACCCTGAATATGTCCAGATATGTGAATAAGGGATTCTGAAACGATTTGGTCATGAGACCCACCAATTGAGACAATGTTACCGGCAGTTAAGACTGCCTATACTCTCATGTTACATGAAGCACTTTATTAAGCCATCAACAGGCCTTGCATTTAAGCAAGCCTGTTAGACAACTTGCCTTTGCTTCAGTTCGAGAAGAGATGGCCGTAGGGGGGACTCCAGGTTGACCACTGGAAGCACCATCACCTGCCTTCTTACTTGATGACAGGATTAAGAGGCCTTCACATTGGGTATCTTTTTTCTTTATGCCTGATCACAAAAAAGGAAGTTGTGATAGAAGCTCTGACAATTTGATCCCTCACAAGCCGCGATGGGAGAAATGCTGCCTAAAGGTAACTTAAGTGTTGGATGTGCATGTATGTGCAACTAGCTCAATACTTAT
The DNA here is from genome assembly GCA_002335675.1 of Chlamydomonas eustigma. NCBI lineage: Eukaryota > Viridiplantae > Chlorophyta > Chlorophyceae > Chlamydomonadales > Chlamydomonadaceae > Chlamydomonas > Chlamydomonas eustigma. The sequence continues at coordinate 1,091,021 of BEGY01000001.1, read as the reverse complement.
TAAAATGCTGCCTAAAAGTAACATTAGTGTTGGATGGGTACGTATGTGTAAGTAGCTCAACACTTCTTAAAATGCAATCCACACAGAGAGCCACCCATGATGCATAGCTTACGGCTTCTCTCACCTTCTAGCAAATACACCTCATTTTTCACTTAAATGTAAGAAAAATGTTAGAACTTGATCTCAATCTGTGCTGATAGTTCACTGCCTAAACCCTAAACCCCCATTACACATGTGAACAAGTCACTTCTGTCTTTTAAGAAAACCCTCTAAGGTCAGGCCTCCCGTAACTGTTACCTTCTCTTTTGGAAAAATATGTCACTACCACGACCACGACAGGACTCATCAGTTGCAGCAATTAAAGCAGAAGCAACAAGGCTCACCTACATCCCCAAGTAATACCGGGATGCTCTCCCCTGCACTAACAACTGAAACTGCTTGATCCACTCTTTGCAATGCTGCCACCTTCTCCACAGCCACTGCACTCTGAAAAGTAGCTGAAGCCTCAGGTAGTGAGATAGCCTGCTGACCTGCTGATCCAGGAGTATCTGTCTTATCATGTAGTGAGATAGCCTGCTGACCTGCTGATCCAGGAGTATCTGTCTTATCATGTAGTGAGATAGCCTGCTGACCTGCTGATCCAGGGTATCTGTCTTATCATGTAGTGAGATAGCCTGCTGACCTGCTGATCCAGGGGTATCTGTCTTATCATGTAGTGAGATAGCCTGCTGACCTGCTGATCCAGGAGTTTCTGTCTTATCATGTAGTGAGATAGCCTGCTCACCTGCTGATCCAGGGGTATCTGTCTTATCCTGTGACAGAATGGCTCTCCTGGCTTTGTGGCTTTCGACTCCTGATTGCTTCCCTACCCCAATTTCATAGTTGTCAGTGAGTGTTGCCCTAGCTATTGCCGCTGGATGCACAATGGAATTGAGAACTGGCGGAGCTGCTGCACTCTCAGACTGGTTGTGGGAGGCTTGCGTCAAGGTGGCAGCCTGAGTGAAAGAAGTAGTGGTAATGTTCTCCTTAGGAATGGAGGCGGAAGTTGCAACCAGCTGAGAGGTGGCAGCAGTTGGAACGAAAGAAGTCGTCTCAGCTTTAGAAGCTGAGGTTGCAGGACTGGCAGTAGATCTTGTCTTGCCTCTCTGCAACCTACACATGGCGCACACAGAAACATTTGTGATTCTGAATTTAAACCAAGCCAGGGTATCGCTTAAAAGTGCAATGGTACGAATCCTTCAGCTTTCAGCACTTTGTTCTTGCAAGAATTGATCCTGAAAAGCAGTGGTAAACATTTCTGCAGAAGAATGCACTGCCCTCTGTGCCTTGAACAGGAGTACAGGTGTAAGTCATGATGGTCACTTTCATGATATCAGATGTTAGGGATGTCAAACAATAAAAATATTAAGCAAAACTGCTGCGATACTGACCTCTTGATCTCTGCCATCCATTGCTTCACTTTTGGGTGCAAGTGTCCCAGGCTGTGAGGTGAAAGAGGCCAGCAAAGGGGTCATCAAACAAGTTTTCCAGACCAAGGTCAAAACAAAATCCAATTTTCATCATTCTGTTTGGAGCAACAAGGAGATTGCTCCCAAACAATATAGAACAATTATCACTTTATAACATCAACTACTGCATGCTGCTTTTGCACCTTGATAGGAAGGCTACATTTAGATCCACCTTAAGCGTTGACTCACCTTCCGATTGCACACAAACCCCCAATATCTGCGACAAACTTCCCAGTTGGCACTTTGACAGCCACAGAAGGGGGGAGGAAAGGTGGAGGCTTCATCCACTCACATGTAAACTGGCAGGTGCAATCACCATCATCTGCATCGCATAAATTGTACTTGAATTAGTGAGTTTTCAAGAAGGGGGAGTTCCAGAAGGGTAAAGTCAAGGAATGAATATTCGTAATGCCGACACCGTTCTTGCTGATCTTTAAGTTAGCACTCACTTCAAATGATCAAATTTCCCTATTTGCAATCCATACTCAAAATAAACTTGGGCTCTGATTTTAAAATTGCATCCCAATAATGCATTAAAAAATCTATTCATAGAACTAAAAGCTCCTTGAAAATTAGAAGTGACATGAAAACTCAGTTAGTTAACATCACATACTGCTTTGCCCAACCATTCCACCCGCTCTTCAGTCTACTCATTTACACTCATCTCGCTCCATTCACTCACTCTTATTTAAATTGTTCCCTCGTCTCCTTCTCTCTTCGCTTCCAGATTCAAATGCATGAATACTACCACATACCTGTCCCATGCTCCTTTCCTTCCATGCCTTCAGATGTAACATACCTGTCACATACTCCTTTCCTTCCATGCCTTCAGATGTAACATACCTGTCCCATGCTCCTTTCCTTCCATGCCTTCAGATGTAACATACCTGTCACATACTCCTTTCCTTCCATGCCTTCAGATGTAACATACCTGTCACATACTCCTTTCCTTCCATGCCTTCAGATGTAACATACCTGTCCCATGCTCCTTTCCTTCCATGCCTTCAGATGTAACATACCTGTCCCATACTCCTTTCCTTCCATGCCTTCAAATGTAACATACCTGTCACATACTCCTTTCCTCCCATGCCTTCAGATGTAACATACCTGTCCCATACTCCTTTCCTTCCATGCCTTCAGATGTAACATACCTGTCCCATGCTCTTTCCTCTCCACATCAACAACACATGCATCGTAATACCTGTAGCAAAATTTCACAATCTGGTGAATGTCCATGCAGGGCATGAGCAGAACGAAGCGATTATTAATCCACATGGAATAATGAAGGTAGGATTAACTTTAAAATATGCTATCCAGGAAACTTAATTCTTGCTCCCAAAGGACAGCGCAGAATGGAGGCAACAATCTAAAGTATTATGTGACATGAGAGCCACAGATATGAGAGAAGCCAGTCTGTAACATGAGAGCCACAGATATGAGAGAAGCCAGTCTGTAACTTTCTTGCAGCCAAGTGCCTAGAATAATGCAAGAGCGGGATCCAGGAGGGCCCTTATCTTGTTTGACTGGTTAAGCTCAAAGTACAATGATTTTCAAGAGGAGCAAATATCTTCACTCACAGCCTTTCTTGCTCGCTGAGGACGTACAACGCCACCACTTTCGCTCCAACTCTCAACCCCTTACACTCACTGTCTTGGATAGCCCTGTGTATTACCGCACAATCCACACAAATCATGATCACAATAATCACTCCAGGGACAGGAGGACACACTAGTGTGAATCAAGTAGTAATAAGATGGTCAGTAGCACCTCATAAGTGGTTTGGTATAGAAAACAGAGGGCATAGTTCAAGATGGAGTGTGAGACTGGACCTCATACTGAGAGCTTAGGTAAAATAAGCTTAGTAAATAGAGCCACAGTTGTAAAAACACTGCATCACTTAATCCCCTCATCCAGCTAGAATCACATCACAGTTCATGTGGCTCACCTGGATCGACATCGTAGGCGGGGAAGCACCTGATCTGGAGGTACAGCCTCTTTGTCATTGGGATCTGCTGGGTTATCATATCGCACAAGAAGGTGTGGACCATTCCCCCCCTCATTTACTACATGGGTCTGTTTATCATCCACGTCGTACCTGTTGAGACACAGCACACAACTGAATCAGGTAGGTACTTTTTTTGATACAGCATGTTCCTCAATCTCCCTGATTGTGATGACTCAAGCCTTATAGAATCTTCATGCTACGGTAGCGTTTCAAGACTGAAGAGAGTCCTCATTTCATTTAGGTGACGAGGCTTCAAAGACTTACCAAGATCCATCTCCAAACCATAGACATTCAAGCAACTCTGGTCCTCTCTTAGGCATCGCTATGCTTGTTCAATATATGCTAGTATAGATCCAGTTGATGTGCACTAATGAAGTCAGCATGAGGGTAAATTTGTGGTGGCTTGCATGGCTCAGCAAGCTCACTTTGTCTAGCTGTTGGAATTCTGAAAAATCTTAAATAATTATGCATAAGTTTGTAATGGTGACAACTTTCAAATTAGCTCAATGTCAACGGCATCACGACCATTCTACCAAGTTCAACATATTCGAGGGTCTTCGAATCTGTACCCGCAAAAATAGTGCTCGTAAGATGTTAGAATTTACATTATCGTTCTTTCAATAGGTTTAGTGATTGTATCTTGGAGGCTGGCTTTTACGCAACTGCCAACCGAGGGTCTCGTTAAAGAGTGCTGTGCTCATGACTAAAATTGATGTCTTCATGTAGCGGTAAAGAATGGAGGAATGCTCGGAAAGGTTGCGCCTAAATATCTTCATGATTGAAAGCATAAGATTGAGGAATGAACTGCACAGACTTTGCCTTTGAACACATTTAGATGAATGCCTTTGTTTTTGCCTTTTTGAACCCCTTTACACACAATAGAGTTACATGGTTACATACAGAATGTCGGCAAAAGGTCTGGACTCTCTGTTGCTTGCGTCTCACTACAATAATATTTCATAGCGTCTTTGGTAGGTAGGTATCTGTTGAAAGAACCTGATGACATGGCAATAGCTGTATTCCCACCTTGAACATCTCAAAATACTAATTTACCTCAACAGTGATTATTGGGAGTGTGACATCCAATGCAGACCAGAGTAAACGCTTTACTTAGTTGCACCATGTAAGTTTCAAACACATGTTATCATAATGTTGTCTCCAGTACCATTTTGCGGGCTTAAGGCATCTCGATGTATGTCATTGCCCTGGACTTGAGCCTGAAAGAGATGTCCTGCAACTATGTTGATATGCTAAATATAATGTTATGTGTGCTGTTATTATAGGCCCTAGGATGTACATGAAGGCATGACAGGTGACCTGTCCAGAGTTCAAGCAAGTTGAAATGTAGGTGTTAGGTGAAGCTCTACGTACAGATGAAAGGGAGTCCAGAATAGTGAAGGGCTGCTGCTGTCCTCATTAAGAAAAACAATGTTACATCAGGGGAAGAAGGTTCTGCTGCGTAAAGCTGAATGAACATATTTGTAACTAAGGGAGAATTTTTTTATCTGCAAAAGAGAAGGTTATTAAATGGTAGTACTGAATTCAAGAGAGGAATAGTTGCGGAATTTAGGCCCGGAACAACGTTAAAGACCCTGAAGCAATAGCTTGCCCATCATGCAAAATCTTGCATAAATTCCGCTAGTTTGAGCATAATCCGACTGAAGGTCAAAATAAAGTGTGTTCTACTATGAAATGAAGCGCATATATTGCATATATAAGTGCATATAAGTGCATCTCTCAGTCTTCTATAGCGCATGCAGAAGACTGAGAGACTCGTGTTTCGCCTCTAAACCCTTGTACTGATGACAGTACAACATTTCGTCTTTACAAATTCCATCTGGTCATGAGGAAACGCTGCTCATGATTTATAAATTTTGAATTAGAGCGTCGCATATAATCGAATCTTACTCGACAAGGGAAGTCCCTTGTTAAAGGTAGTGACGTGACCTTAAAGGTGGAATTTGTAAGTGAACATGATGAAGAAACCTTCGAAATGATTAAGTCTCCAGCATCTCATAAATGAAATTATTCTCATTGCTACTTTACCAGGTAGTTGTTGCAGGCGAGTGTTGTGGGCTGTGAATCGACAAGACAAGAATCAGTGAAGACGATATTTCTGATCAACAGATTGCTTTCATCGGCAATATTTCATGCGGAACTGTCTAGGAATGGGTCAGCAGTGCAGCGGAATAGCCGGTAATTCCGCTCCAACACAATCAGACTTCATGATTAGCGCAGCGGTTTCAGAGGCTAAGGTGAGTTTACAGGAATATCCCTTCAATTCAAGCCAGTTAAATAATTATTTTGTGAAGTCTCGAATTCTCTGTGACCTCATCAGCAGATACCCTCAACTCTCCCAAAGCTATGGACCAAGAAGCGCCAAGCAGTAGCTGCAGAAACTACAGCTGCAACAAACATATCGTTCCTCCCAAAATCAGAGGAGACAAAGAAAATGATCAGTGAGTCCTCCCAGATCTTGAATGTAAAACTCAGATTTCAGCAGGGACCCAATCCTTGCAGCAGGGGCTGAGCTCTGACCTGATTTGAAATATTGCAAGCAAAAGAGTGAGAGTGATCTGGCTGAGTGTCCAATACTATTTTTGTACTTGGTAACTCCCGGGTAACCTCTCATATGTACCGCTTCCCTTATTCACATCCGTAGGTGCAATGTCAAGTACCATAAACCCTAAAGGGATCTCCTCCATTATTTCAATAACGTCTTGGCATACGTTTTTGGCATGAAGGCTCCCAAAACTGAACTTCAGAATCTACGATCTCAATGTTGCTGCTTTTTAATGAACATGATCACTGAGCTGTCGTTTCTACTCCTCACCTCCGCAGGTGCTTCCATCATAGACAATCTGTTGTTTCAGGAGATGCCATCTTCAGCCCTTGAAGTGATCATAGACAGCATGAGGATGTGGACTGTGGCTTCAGGCACTGACATCATAAAACAAGTGAGTCAATTTCGTCCAATATGGACAATGTCTGATATCTTTTTATATGTTGGTTTTATGTTAGAAACAAAAAATGAAGATGGGACAACACAGCCATCGCATCCACTGTGAAAGCAACTGGATTCAAACTCCTTCCTCACTTCCATTCATTTACATAGGAACTGAGCATGAGAAGCACTGAAGTGCAATGCGCACTGACAGTTCATACCTTTCAAAGGTCATCTGCCTTTATAATTTTGAGGGAGCATACATAATAGGCAGTTGTCGCGATGGTAGAGACAAACACCATTTACCTCTGTTCTTTATCCTTCATAATACCTTTCCATTTGAGTCTTCACCTGGTGGTGTATGTAGGGTGACATAGGAGGGCATGAGTTCTATGTGCTCGAGGAGGGCATGTGCGACGTGCTGGTGGCCAAAGAAGGGAAGAAACCCAAAAAGATCCTTACATGCACTGCTGGCAGGTACAAAGAAAGATGAATAAAAAGCTGAAAGGCATTTACTCTCTGGTGCAATCTGTTACGATAAGTAGTTTTGAGCGATATACAAGGCCATATTCATAATTGTCACTTTTTAAGTCTTTAGTGTTACTCTTTAATTCCTTAGTCCTTCCTCAGATCAAATGCGTAAAATAATGTGATGCCGGCATCAACATAAGTTGCCATGGCAGATGATGACCTCTGATGATGGCAGATGATGATGACCTATGATGATGGCAGATGATGATCAAATGTTGTACACCTGTCTCCTCAGTGCATTTGGTGAGCTTGCCCTGTTGTATTCTGCGGCGCGTGCTGCTACTGTGACTGCTTCCACACAGTGTCGGCTGTGGGTGATGGAGCGACAGGTTTACAACACAGTCAAGCGCAACTTCACACAGGTAGATGGTTGCTGAAAAAATGCTATGTCCTGCAAAGGACAGGATATCTATGCTGAGGGCATGAGGTTGACCACAACTTGGGCTCTTCCTAAGGCATCAGGAGCTCCTCATTCGGATAGGAAGCAACATTTGTAATCTTACTTCTGTGTACATACTAGCAAATATTTTTGCATGCGCATTGACAGAAGCTGACAGAAGCTGCACATCTCTATGACGCCACCATGCTCAAATTATCTGTTTGATTGTGTTGCAAACTTACCTGTGCCGAGATGAGAATAGTTGTACACAGCTCATTACGTCCTGCTTGATGGATGCAACTGCTTCCAGGTGCAAAACGCAGAGCGGCACAAGCTGCTGGAATCCGTCACTTCTTTGAAGCATCTTTCTGCACATCACCGTGCTATGCTGGTGGATGCACTTAAGCAGGTAATGCTTTTTCATGCGCCTTAACAACTGATTCAACCGTCATGATAGTCATGATTGCTAAGGGGTACATACAATGTGGTCCTCATGAGTTTTGAAACGCTGCAATATTCTATGCAAGAATAACATTTATAGATTTAAATTTATATAATTGCAAGAATAACATTCTAATACATCACAGAGACTACACTGCAAGTTGGAAAGGGAATATATTATATAAAGGCCAATATTGTCAATATCAAAATGTCAAGGTCAAAGGATGATTCCATCTGACTCTGAGCTGTGAAATATCAGGTTGAGTTTGCTGCTGGGAAGCAAGTAGTTACCAAGGGTAATCCAGGCAATGATTTTTACATCATCAAACAAGGCACTGCAAGCGTGAGGGATGGCTCCAAACAACTTGACCAGTTGGGACCAGGCAGTTACTTTGGAGAGAGAGCGCTATTAGGTGCAGAGGTGTGACTAACACACTGTTCAGAATGTGGTGGAAGTGTCTGCTAAGTTGGAGCTCTCTATAGCCTAATAATCATCTTCACTGCTGATAATGTAGCAAGCAGTAGTAGTCACAGCCTTACTTACAGAATAAGTATCTGCATTAGATCTTTTCCAACAACCCTGTGTTGGGGTTTCCCCTCTGTGCAGGTCAGGGCTGCAGATGTTGTTGCTAACTCTAAACTCATTTGCTACACACTGTCTCGGACTGACTTCAATGATCTTTTGGGATCTGCTGATGAGGTTTGGCGCTTTGAAGCCCTGCAGAAGGTACGCAAAAGCACTCTGCTGATTTATGGGATGGATCTGGCTGCATCTTGCACCCTTGGTACTTTGGAAAGGAAGTACAATATCCTTAGCACTGATAAAGAGTATCTGTCAGATGTCGTATCACCATTATGTTGCAGCTTATCAGAAGTCCTACTCAAGAGTCTGTGCTAGCTCTTTGCTTTTAAGGTTTTTAAGGAAGCCCTGTTGTGAATCTGGGATGTGCCTTCATTCCACTTTGCAGGTGCCCCTCCTCTTCAGCCTCACAGAGTCTCAGTTGTGGCAACTGGCCAAAGTGATGCAGACTGAGATGCTGGCCAAAGGCCAGGTGGTATTCAAGAAAGGTTCTCCTGGTGACAGCTTCTACATCATTAAAGAGGGTATCTTCACTTGTTGTGATGGTGAGAAGTAGGCCTTTTCGGATGAAGACCGTGACTTAGCCTTTTTTTTATCCAATGTGATCAATGTGATGGACTTTATCACAGCCCACGGTATCAATCTCGGTACACACTACTCTGTAGTGTCTTGGATTGCAACATTAACTATACAACAGCATTGCTGTGCTCAAAATGATTGCTCTACTGGTGATGCATTCTGATTGCATGCATGTAATTATTAACTGTTATGCTAATTCATCCCTGACATTGCTAGAAAATGGGCGTGAGTTGGCTCGAATCAGCGAAGGCTCCTGTTTTGGGGAGCTGGCACTCTTACGCCAAGAAAAGAGGGCCGCCACTGTAATTGCTACCACCAAGGCAGAGGTAGGATAACATCTTGACTGTCCCTGCAAGGTGCACTGAGTTGTTGATTTTGAATCATCTCTGCAACTCTCCTTTCATCAACCCTGAGATACAAACCCAGAGATACAATACATGAGATTGCAGTAGAAGTACATGCTGTTATTACAAGTACATGCTGCTATTTAAAAACAATATCTTCAGCTGACTTGACGAAAGCTAGCATGACATTTTCTATTTGATAGAAAGATTCTCTGCACTTGAGGATATCTGGTGTGATGATTGATACTCCTTCCCTTCATTTTCAAAGGTGCTGGTAATGTCACGTGATTTGTTCCAACGAAATTTGGGTAATCTGACTCAGCTCAGACATGTTTGGAGATTTGAGGCTCTACGTCGTGTTCCTCTGTTATGCACCCTTGATCCCCCCACGATGGCCAAAGTGGCTGAGGCAATGGTCTCCGTGCAGTTCAAGCAAGGGCAAGATATAATAGTGGAGGTCAGACTCAATTCCTTGCTCTTTCAGGGATTCACTAAGCTTGCACTGTAAGATGAAGATAATTCTAATAGCCTGCAGCCAAGCATACACATCCAATTGCTGGTCCAAACCTGTTTTTTGAAATGTCAGCCCAACGATGTATGTACTTAATGCAACAGGGTGAGATTGGAGACAAGTTCTATATAGTTGAATACGGCCGTCTGGGCGTGTTTCAAAGTAGTATCAGCACTGTTGCTTCCTCAATAGTTAAGCTTCCCCCAGCATCCCCTAAGACACCTCCAGCTGCTCCTTCCCCTGTTAAGAAGCCACATCACAAACTGGAGTACATCCCTGCCACCACTGCCTACATCAATGTACCTAGCAAGTTGGCTGTACAGCCAAGTGCTGCAACTGTCATTGAGAAACCTATTTTGCAGTATCAAGCCGGAAATTACTTTGGAGAGCTGGCACTTATTCGAAATGAGCCACGCGCTGCTACAGTAAGCTATCATGCACTGCATGGAAGATTGTCATCACTCAGCTACAGTAAGCTATCATGCACTGTGGAAGATTGTCATCACTCAGCTACAAAATTCATATATCTCTATCCTCAACATTTCATTCACAAACCTTGAAGCCCAGACTGTGTTTTGTCACCGCTGACATATTCATTTGAGGATTAAACAAAGCTTTATGGATGAGTCCAGAGAGTTGCTGCTACCAATCTTTTCTCGCTTTCTCTCAAATGCCTCCTCCATCTCCACTTCCTCACGCATCTCCTTTTTCTTTTCTGTCTTTCCATTCTTGAAAGGAATTCTATATACGCAGTCCTCCGCTACATCTAGATGTGACTCTCCCTTGTGCCTCTCACTGTAGGTACGTGCTATGACTCCTGTGTCCCTCCTGGTGGTAGAGCGCAGTCATTTCACTGCCCTTATGGGGCCTTTACTACCAACCATGGTCAAACAAGCTGAGGTGTACCTTGCTAAAGCGAGAGCTAAGGGGGGCTTGACAGGCTTGGGGGATGTGGCGCGCACAAACAAGGTATGAAATGGATTCTGTCAATCCAGAGCAATATGGAGCTAAAAATAATGCAGATATTAACAATTGCTGGATCCTTGACCTGATTCTTGTCACACCTTAGTGTCAACTTGGGATGATTCACACATTGCTGATAAGCTAAGAAGGCGACCATAGGGAGGAGGGCACATCACAGGATATTTAAGGGTATTTAAGTTTTGTATATTAAACAACGTTGTTTATCCAAGTTAAAAAACATTGTTTAATATTGTATTACATGTTTGTGTTTATGTTTATTTGTATTACTGTTCATGCGCAAAAACACCTCCAGGAAGTGGAGCTGAGCAAGGTGAAGGTGCTATCTATGTTGGGTTCTGGAGGCTTTGGACAGGTTTTGCTGGTAGAGTATTATGGGGAGCATTTTGCGCTTAAGTGCATGAAGAAAGACTTTGTCTTGGAGCAGGGACTGGTGGATCACGTGACTCGAGAGAGAGTGAGTTGGGAAGTGGTGAAATGATAAAGTAGATGAGAGGTAGAAGACAGAGTAGATGTGAGGTGGTTACTTGTTTATCTGTATTTAACCCACTTTTCTGAAAACCGTACAGGCCAAGTTCTTGTTCTTGGTTTGAGTTTGAGGAGATCAGGCTTGAAGGGCTCTCACTCAAAGCACTGACAAGGCATGTGAATATTTCAAGCGAACTCTCTGTTTGCAGGACACTTTGATGGAGTGTGATAGCCCGTTCCTGGTCAAACTACAAGGCACTGCCCAGGATGACCAATACCTGTACATGATGATGGAGGCAGTCATGGGAGGAGAGCTGTTCAGCTACCTGCAGGTAAGTGATAGCTAAGGAGGAGAGCTGTTCAGCTACCTGCAGGTAAGTGATAGCTAAGGAGGAGAGTTGTTCAGCTACCTGCAGGTAAGTGACAGCTAAAGGAGGAGAGCTGTCCATTATCTCAATCCATTATGTTCATGGCTTCGTCAATTAGCTAGGTATTGAATACATTCACATCGGACACACTAGGTATTGAATACATTCACATCGGACACACTAGGTATTGAATACATTCACATCGGACACACTAGGTATTGAATACATTCACATTGGACACACTAGGTATTGAATACATTCACATCGGACACACTAGGTATTGAATACATTCACATCGGACACACTAGGTATTGAATACATTCACATTGGACACACTAGGTATTGAATACATTCACATCGGACACACTAGGTATTGAATACATTCACATCGGACACACTAGGTATTGAATACATTCACATCGGACACAGTGGCATATCCATGCTTGCTCTTTCCTCTCCCTCTATGTTTTCAGACGCGTGCTTCACCACTGGATGAAGCCCATGCTAGATTCTATGCTGCCTCAGTTATCTTGGGCCTTGACTATCTACACCAACATGGGAGCGTGTATCGTGATCTGAAGCCAGAGAATCTACTAATTGACCTCAAAGGCTATGTCAAGGTTAGAGGCTTGTCTTCCCAGTCCTTCAGCATAATTCCCTTTCCACCCTGATCCATTGCAATTTCATTCATCATGACCATATTTCAGTATTGAAGGGCCTCTGGCATCCTTCCCAGATTGATCAGACTCGATATGACTCTACGTCGTAGGTGACTGACTTTGGGTTTGTGAAGCAGTTGGATAAAGGAGGGAAGACATACACCCTGTGTGGAACTCCGGAGTACTTAGCCCCTGAGATAATTATGAACAAGGGTCATAACCAGGCGGCAGACTGGTGAGAAAACTGTTTCAAAACCCAATTACAATCTTTACAACATCATTTGAGACTGAAGTAATTCACTGTAAAGCCTGTAAATATCCATACCTACTCATGCCGGAAGGTCCTAATGCAACAACTTCCTTATGAGCCTGAATAACACTTTGTTTAAATCTGCACAGGTGGGCATTAGGAGTGCTCATATATGAGCTTTGCACTGGTATGCCTCCCTTCATGCACGAAGATCGGTTGATGATGTTCAGAAGGATTTGTCAGAGGGATCTCTTCATACCAAAAACATTCTCAAAGGTATTTAATGACAGCCATACCTAACCTCGAAAGTCCACTGGAGTGAGTGATGCGTAATGAGGAATCTCATGATAACGAAAACATGGCTAGGACCAGAATGTTATTAAAATCAATCAATCACTTGAATATTGCAGCCTTTGAGGAGCTTAATCGAAGGCCTGCTGACGTCCAATCCCGTCTTCAGACTGGGAAGCGGAAAGACAGGAGTAGCGGAGATCAAGTCACACCCATGGTTCAACGGATTAGACTGGGAGGCTTTTGCCTCGAAATCTCTTCCAGCCCCCTACCTTCCCAAGGTATTTGAGGATGTCTGTCAAATGCTACTTTTAAACAATATTATCCTCTACACCCACATGACCTCTACAGGCTCCAGTTTGATCTTTTTTGGCATCCTATCTCTTCATCTTCTTGCAGAGACCGCAACATGGCGGGGACGCTGTTAACTTTACATCAGGCCGCGCGCCAGCCGCCAAGCTACTCAAATTCACTGCCCAGCTAAGGCCAGCCTCAGGGGCATTCTCAGACTTTTAAGCACAGACTTCTGGGCACCGGCATGTGTCCTTTTGAACTCCAATCACATCCACATGCTCTAGAACATGATTCATAGACTGAAGATAATTCACGGGGTTTGATGACTTTTTGGTGTTTCTCATCTTATGAGTGATGTGATCTTCACAAGCACTATCCTGACACGACATTTATGTATACATATACATATATATATTTCACAGCATGGTACATCGTCTTCATACGGATCAGTCCAGGTTTCTATATTCTATTAATGATCATTATAGAAGCAATATCATGCTGATGCAACACTAAATGTCTTCTGAATGGCAAAAAGGTCGTCTGAATGCTTCTTCCATTGTCGTGCATTGGCTGCCAAGGACAGAATGAAAACACGATTACGTGTTGCAGTTGCGGAGACCAGGTAGTGAGGCTTCACATGCCCTGCGTTAAGCACAGGGTAATGGAGTGAGTCAAGTGGGTACTAGAACATGTTGCTATCTATGCTACAAATCACAAAACATCTTATGGAAGCTGAGAGAGACTACTTGCACCGAGCAAGACTATCTACTATCTGTGGCCAAGAGTGCCCCTTCCTGGAGTACATGCATCAAGAGAGATGATACTTTCTGCATGAAGGGTCTTCGTCAGTACATGACAGCATCCCATGCTGACGAGACGCCATCATGCTGCTTCAGTGGCATAAGAGGAAGGGCATCTCTGCACCAATCAGTGGACCGCAAAAAGAGTGATAATCACTCACAATTGTAGTACGTCATTCCATCATACGTTGTGACCTCCGTGCTGAGGACATCCTCATCTTCGACTGGCTTCCCAAACAGCTCTGGTCCAAAGCCCTTAATGATCTTTGACGGAGTCCCAATATCCTGTACAATAGGATCCACCTCAGTAATGCATCTTATTGAGACCAAAGATCTAACACATCTCATTACCTCAATTTTGATGTTTGCGTTGAAGCCAATGTCAACAAATCTTAGGACTGGCGCTACTACCACAGCCAATTCGCCTTGGTCTTTGCTTGAGAAGCGCAGGTCTATCTGTGAAGATGCTCAAGCACAAAATAAGCCACTTGCATTGCATTACAGGGCAGAGGCCCATGACTATTTAAAAATTGCCGTGGGATCTATTGGAAGCGCATATGTACTTAATTCATACATTACTACTGTCCATCTACTAGCAACCCTCTGAAAATCATATCATGTTCTGTTCTCCTCCACATGCATATGTTTGTTTGAACCATTGTTAAGATACAGTGAGAAGCAGTGATCCGGATGGCTCACCTCAGTACCGCCCAGGTCAGCAATGGACACTGGAATCTCAGCCCAACCTGCTGGGACTTTGAATTGGTACTGTGGGATCTCTGACCAGCCCACACCATGACCACCGCTCTTTCCCTCAGGTCGTGTGTACTGAAAGAAGCCAGTTTCATCTGGCTTTGAAGAAAGGCCTGTAACAATTATTTTGACGAGCAATTTGACATGACTACAACTGTGCGATGGGTATGCTTGGGATGGCTGAATCTGCTTATTCCTGGATAACATGATGAACGTTTACTATCCGCTTGGTCTGTATCTTCTACACTTGGTGCAAACTGAAAGCTATAAGCTGAAATACATTCCCTCAAGGAGTCTGGCAGCAGGTACGTATGTCCCTGGAATGAACAGAGAGCCTAGGCAATGATTTCGAATCTGTCCACACTCATTACCTGGTATTCTGCCAGCAGTCGTGCCTTGGATGGCCTGGGCTACTTTTGGGGCACAGACACCTCGCAGTTGTAAAAACGATGCAAGGATTGCTGAAATTGCTAATCTTCGATCAATGTCTGAGATAGCTGGTGACACGATCCTTTTTTCTGCTACTGGTCGGGAACTAGCGACCGTTCGTCTAGAGGTTGAAGTTGAGGTAGGAATCGTAGACCTTGCTAAATTGGTATTGAGTAATCTCATTTTTAATATCGACCCTTTTAATGATCCCAATTCAAGGAGTTTTGTGAGTTAGAGGTTGTCCGCAGCACAAATGTAGCAGAAGCATCTGAATTACTTTCACACAGATTCCCACTCCGCGATTTCCAAGAAACACAGAACATACATATTGAGCATACATTACAAATGACTTTGAATGTCAGCCTTATCGTTCCTTATTGCAACTTTTACTGATGTTCGAAGTTCGGGCACCGCGAGTGGTGGCTTCAATAACTGTGCGTGGATACTTATTACAAAACTAGGAAGCATTCATGATTTGTTAAACTTTCGAGACTTGATGACGGCCTGACCCTTGAATGATTTAGAGGGGGCACCACTCATAAACTGGCCGTATCCAATTCCCGTTTCCTAACAGTGAACATCTCTTCCACGTTGTGTATATGTGTGGACTATACACCGATGCAGAGCGTGTGATTGATTTGTCACAAACATCGGATATTGACAACGACAGGCCTGTCATTGTTAAGAGTGATTTCTTGTGTAAAGAAGGAAGGCGTGACAACTTTCGGATCTAGGTGTAACCGAATTTCGCCGATTTTTGCATAATCTCGTCAGCCGGTTTTGATGCAAGTGCGAATTTGTGTGGGCGCGAAAAAATACACTCGACATTACACCCTACAAACATTAGCCCGTTACTAAAAACCGTCGAAACTCAGAATATATTAACTGACATAATAATTTAGCACATTATTTAGAACTCAATTGCTTATTGTTTGACTCCATGTGCAAGAAGCTGCCAAATTGTCCACTAGCTTCCAGTTCGTTTGACAACTGCAAGAGAATGAGGCAGAAATTCAACTTCAATTGCGTAGGTACAGAAACAAGCATGCTTTGCATAGTTACTGGCACAGTCAAGGGAAAATCCTAGTGTTCAGGGAGTCAATCATGCACTAACAGCTGTTTTAGTACGCACTGACCTCATCCATGTCATCGCTAGATTTCTCATAATCATAGTCTGAAGGATCGCGTAGAGATGCTTGCTCTGGAATGGACGACAGTGGCAATGACACTTGAATTCTATCTCCATTTGGCTTTACTGACGCAACCTGATGGGCAAGGGCGATGAAACTTCATCACTTGATGATCAATAATTGTGTTTATTGCAAATTGCAGTGGTTACTAGAAGTTCAAATGCTGAGTGCTAGACATTTGAATCAGGCATGGTAGAGCCTACTGAGATGTGTACGATTCATGTGTTCAGACTTGCCTGAACCTCAAGCTCTGTCATGGACTCCCAACCATGTTCCTGGGCAAGAGCTGTCATGCTGCTCTGCTTAATCTGCATTAAAGTTGGCAGATCTAGCCCACACCTGATTTCAACAGTAACTCATTGCGTTAGGTGTGAGGCAATGGTGAAGCAGAAAGATGAGATTAAAGCTTGCGGGTGCTAGAGTTGTTTCTGTTGATAATGCTGACAGTCACATTGTGCATGAACCTGTTTCTGTTGGAAATGCTGACAGTCATATCGTGCATGAACCTGTTTCTGTTGGAAATGCTGACAGTCATATTGTGCATGAACCTGTTTCTGCACATAACTGAGGCATGTTTACAACATAACCATGAGAGTTAGAAACAAATTAACACTTCACCTGTCAGACACTAGGATCATTTGAAGTCTGGACTTTACAGCCCCAGCAGGGCTTAGAACGCAGGGCTGCTGCGGAAAGAACACGTCCCATGCTAGGCGGCATTTAAAGGCAAAGTCTGACCAAAAAACCTGCTTAGTATCAGCAGCAGGACTCGTACGTAACCGAGTTACCAGCGTAACTTCTGGTTCAGGTACAGGGCTGAAAGTATTAGGTGGTAGGGGGCCTATGGGTAGTTGGGTCTTCCACTGTTTGGCAGCTGTTTCTGATATGTCCGCATCTTCCTCCTCTTGAACCTCTTTTGAGAGGTATTCTTCATTTTCCACTATACCCCGCCCAAATGGCAACACCCGGGGCTTTAAACATATGTACTTACAAGGTTTATAATGATATGAACGTGCAAATGCTGCAAATGTGATGCCGTGTGTGACCTAAGAACAGAGTTTTAAGGCTTTCACTTTAGCAAAAGTAGTAAGTACAACAATCTAAGAGTTAGAATATACTTACAGTTGAGCTGATGACTGACTTTCCAGCATAAGGACTACGATTTTTCAACGCCATTTGTTGGGCTCGAAAGTCAAATCACAATGTCATTAGATGTTGGAAGAAAATCACGAAAATCTTAATTCGGCAAAATCCAAAGCCGTCAGTGCTTTTGTCGAGCGAAATTTTCAAGTCATTCCCTGCCGTACAAGTTCGTAAATTTCAAATTGTATGGGGCGGGATGAGTTGTTCCGGACTGTTAAGGCTTTAGACATGGCAAATAGAGCTGCCGCGGTAAGGAAAGAACAGGTAAACATACTCCTGTACCGCCTGTAGGAGATGCCTTGATGGCAATATGTTTCACGCGCTAAACATATGCAATATTCAATACATGCTCTGTCTACGTAGGAAGCTGTGGATATCTGCTTTCAAAGAAGAACCAGAAATTATGGTAAAAAAGGTGCAAGAACATTTTACGCCTCTGCCATAAATGTGAATGACATAGAAACATGATAAGTTCAACTTTCCGTGATCAGGCACCAAAGCTGATGCTCATCAGCAACAACTAAGTGATGACAGTGATCAAGAGACCAGTCCCTGCCCTAGTGATGAAGACAAGAAGAAAACGCAGGGTCGTGTAAAGAATGCAGGAAAAGGACCCCTGAAAAATACCAAAAAGATTAGAGGCAAAGTAAAAGAATCTACTGTTATCACAATTGAGAGCACAGATGATGAGGCAGAGGAGCAGGAAGGAGGGATACAGGAAAGGAGGACACGGGCTGCAGCTGCTAAGCGCACCTTTGCTGTCTCTCGCCGATGTAAAGCATCTGTTCCAGACCCTGAAAGCAAGGCTGCTACTCAGCCTAGTGAGAAACCCTGTAGTAGTGAGGATGGATCAGATGAGGATGGAGAGGAGCCCTCTGCTCAAGATGCTCAAATCGCCCTGAAGGCGACTAGGAAGCGATCAATATTGGAGCTAATCTCTGGGGTGAGATCTCATCCAAATTTCTTACTGAATGCAGGGCTTTTTCCTTAAACAGTTTGTGATTGATGGGATGCTTGTACATTGAGATATGCAGCAGACAGGTTTTTTAAAGAGCAGAGTTTGAGCTTTACAGGGATTTCCACTTGGGAAACAATTTAAAAGAGAGACATTGACTAGCATGTACCACTACCTCTCAGCTGCTGTTACCTTGCAGAAGTTTGATGAGGAGACTCTGAAGCGCTTAGTGCGAGATCAACCTGACAACAAGAATTTCAGTTTGAAATCTCAGCTGGTAGCAAAGTTGCATGCCCAAGGTCCAAAATGGAGGTTCCAGCTTAGGTGTGGAAAGTTGGAGTATTGTTCCTTACCTACTCATTCTTGTAAAATGCCTCTTTCTAATTCCAGCTGTCGTTTTTCATCTCAGTAGAATTACTGCAAATCTGCATATAGACACTTCAATGTCGCTGAACATGCAACGCATTTTACACGTGGTGATTGTTGTCAACAGGAGTGCATATAATGTGCTGCTTTACGGATTTGGGTCGAAGCGAGCCATTCTTGAGCACTTTGCCCGAGAGGTCCTCACAGATGGAGCTGTTGTTATAGTCAATGGCTTCAATCCGGCTGTCACAGCAAAGCATGTTGTTCTGGCTGCAGCCTCAGCAATCGTGCCTTACAGTCTCAAGTGAGCCATGTATTTACAGTTCACTCTGACAATACCTGGAGGCCAGGACCAGTTAATCTGATTGCAAGCCTGTATACCAGTGTCACGCACGACAGTGCACTGTCACCCATGGATTTCTCTTACATCTCTTGGAACATTGCTCTGTCCAGTAGCTAACTCCTGTAAGCAAGTGCAGGGGATCAAGCGCTGCTGTAATTCTGGATCAAATCAAGAGGGTGCCTGAGGACCCTAGCCGCCACGTCTACATTATCATCCACAACATAGACGGACTAGGTAGGCCATTTTACAGTTTGTTGCAGTGTGGGGGTTTAATCAAGCAATATTGACATAATGTTGCTCCAGCGTCCTCTTCACTCTCATGTTATGTTAAACTGGTGGTGTGTGTGTTGCTGTTAGGTCTAAGAGAATCTTCAGAACAAGCAGTTCTGGCCGAGCTAGCCAGTTGCTCTGGAGTGCACATTGCAGCTTCAATAGATCACATAAATGCACCTCTGTTGTGGGACATGAAAACCAGAGAGAAATTCAAGTATGTGACATGTTCAGATTAAGTCTCATGCTTGATCTGTTATGATATTCCCACAAGCAATGGTGGGCATTGTAATGACACATAGTTGAATAATGCATTTAGACATTTAGCCCGCACATTGCTTGTGGCTGATGTAGAGAAAACCATATTTGAGTATATTTGAGTACTAGGATTAAATGCTGCTCTCTGACTGTCTTCTTGGTTAGGAGAACATTCATCCTGAATCCCCCCAAGCTTGTGTGCAGTACACTAAATAATTTCCCATTCCCCATCAAATAGGCAAGTTTTGAATTGATTTTGGCAGCCTTCCTCCCTAATATGCAGGTGGTTGTGTCATGATGCAACGACCTTTTCCCCTTACCTAGCAGAGACTATGGATGTGCAACCTGTCCTGATGGGTGAGCTCCTGAGAACATGTTGTTTTCTTACGTGCGTACCTGCTTCCTCAGCATCTTTCTAACCTCAACCATTACATCTTTCTGAGTGCAGCCAGATTTCATGAGACCTCTCGACGGGGGGCTACAACAGCCCTGACGAGCATGGCTCCAACTGCACAAGTAAGTTTTCAAGAGGATTCATGCAGAGGAGTGGTGGCCTCAAAGAGACACTGTCATGGAGGCATGAGATGTACTGAAGGGGTAATAGTGTTATGAATAAAGACGACATTGTTTCTGTTTGTAGGCAGTATTCAAGGTCATGGTGGAGTCACAGCTGGATGACCCTAGCTCACCTGGTATCACATTTCCCACACTTTTTAGAATGTGCAGAGAGAGATGGTTGGTCTCCAGTGAGCAGGTGGGAGTTAATCATTGCCATTGCACACCATCAACATGGAGGACTTGCAAAGAATTGAGACTCTATTTGCCAACATTGAGACACATTGAGTCGCTGTACAAATATGCAAACATGTGCATCTCCTATGTTATGAGTTCAGGCTTTGAGAGGATTTCTTACAGAGTTTCATGACCATGAGCTGTTGGCTGAGCGCATGGCTGCCATCGATGGGGGGGAGCAACGTGAGGTCTTATTCATACCTCTGGAAGAGGAGACGTTAAGGAAGCTGCTAGAAGAAATGAGTGCACAAATGCAAGCTTAGAAAAAACAAATGTTGAAGTCGACATCGAGGCTTTGTAAAATCACTTCTTCACATGGATTCTTTTGTACTCAAATTTAAACTCTGTTTGCATCAAAATTGTGATTGGAAATCCTGGGTCTCAGCTGTAGAAAACACACCAACTGGTGCAAGAAGACTTCAATGCCCTCCAAGTCTAAAAGACTGCTACATTGAACAGCCCAAATTATCAAAAACCTAATTTATAATTCAAGTCATCATGCTGCCGTCGAGCGCCTCTAGGGACGGGCTGCTGTGCACCCCTTCCCAGTCCCTGATTCATGTCTGGCTGGTTGCGCTCCGGTTCCTGCCACTTGTTTCCGATGTCTGCATGCTGCTGCTGAGCATTCTGTCTTTGCTGCTGCTGCTGCTGTGAGCGTTGTCCTTGCTGCTGCTGATTTTGAGGTGCTGGCTGTGGAACCTGATAATGTTGCGCATCATGATGCCCTTGTTGTTGCACAGGCACATGCCCATGCTCGTGGCTGCCTGAGTGCCACCTTGGGTTTGTATGGCTGTCTCCATGTCCCCAGCTTGGAGCATGCCTTTCTTGCTGTTGCTGTACATTGTCATCATGCTGAGCCTTCACTTCTTGATGCCAGGAAGTGCCATCCTCATGATGCTGGGCTGAACCTTCCATGTGCCTTCTGAAGAATCATACGCATACAAGCAATTTTGCTCTAGCAAAATCCTAAGCATTGCATGGGACAGGTCCTAATGCAAGTCCACACAAGCAAGTCTACTTATCCACACGGGTAATAGCTCCTTTCCCTATTGAAAGAGAAATTTATCGTCTTTTCGTCTGCATTTGCTAGAATTAGATTCACACCTCTGATCATGCAACTGTTCATGCTGCTGCTGATGCCCCTCCACAGCACGCTGCTGATCCATTCTCAAGGCTTCCTGACGGGCAAGGGCCTCTTGATGGTGGCGAGACCATTGTGCCCTCCACTCAGGTGTACCGCCATCGCTGTCCTCATGCTGTACACCATGCACATCAGCATCATGATGTGCATCAACATGCTGCCCTTCGCCATGCCTGCCCGCACCATGATGTGCATCAACATGCTGACCTTCACCATGCATGCCTGCACCATGATGTGTATCAATATGCTGACCTTCACCATGCCAATCACCATTGTTGTGGTGCTGCATATCATCATGATGCAAATGCAGGTCCGGATGTCGCGCGTAGTGGTCATGTTCGTCATACGCGTAGTGTCCATGCTCATGGTAGTGATCATGGCCCTGGTAATGACCATGATGTTGGTAATGCCCAGCATCCTCATGCTGGTAATGGTCATGGCGATCATGGTACTCGTAGTGATCACCATGGAAGTTGTCGTGGCCCTGAGCAAACTGCACGCACAAGAATAAAAACCTCTCTAAATATCACTGCTTGTTCATAGCTCCCATCAGTAGAAAAAAAATCACAAAAACCACACTGAAATCAGGGCTCAGCTGGTTTGACTGTCTGATAATGTTCTCATGGATTTTCCCTCTTCAAGGATTAAATGAAAAGATATGGCAGAATATTCTGCACGCTCATCCCGCTGTTGTGACTTTTTTGAGAAAAATCTTTTCCTTGAGAGTTGTACTGAAAGTTTTTAAGGCATATTAATGCACAGGGAGACTTGAAACTCCATCAACATGTATATTGTGAGCTCTCACCCCGTCATGCGTCCAGTAATGGTCCAGCGGATCCTCACTACCTGCAAACTGATCCTCTCCATAATGATCCGCATAAATGTCTGCATGATGCAGCATACTAGCATCAGGGGCAGGGGCTGATTGTTCATTGTGAAGCTGTGGATGTCGACCTTGCTGATAATGATAATGCTCTCCCTGCTGCTGCTGCTGTTGCTGTTGCTGTTGCTGAGGCCCAGCATTCTGATAGCTGCCTGGCGGCTGCTGCGCATGTGCAGCCTCTCCCTGTACCCTGTGGCCTTGCTCATGAAGCTCTCCAGCCTTCATGGCGTGCACTGTGCGCTGAAAGTAGACATGCATCAAGGCACGTTACAGAACTTGTGTTGAGATATTAAAAGATTTTGAGGATCGCAAGGCTTGGACAAGAGAGATGACATAAGAAATTCAGATTGAAGTGAAGAGTCTTGTATATTGCTATCAAATTGCCTGAATAATCTTTTTGCAATCAGGTTTTCAATAAGCAATCAAGTCACTAAATATGATAAGGTAGAATTCAAATGACATAACCACAGGGCATACCTCAGGGATATGAAAGTTTATGTCGAATTTAGTCTCAGACCTCTCTTTTGGTTCTTCTACTGGTAGCTCAGGATCAGTAAAGCTAGTCAGTTTTGACTGATTCTTAAGTTCAGCTATCAAGGAGAGTAACCTGTGATGTAATATGCTTGATCAGCACACAAGCTCCAAAGAAGAATATTTCCATGCTTCAGCAAGCAAGCACATGGCATTGAAACCTGATAGAAGTCTAATATATAGAGCACAGGATACATTAATTATTGAGCTCCATATGTACATGTCTCTGCTCCTGGGCAATCACACATGATAATTGATGTACCATAGCTACTGACACCATCAGCATCTTCCATTCAATATTCTGTAGGCATGCTTCCATGTGGTGTCAGAGAGGGTTATTGCATGAACGTCACCTGTGGTTCTCAGCTATAGCATCCTCCTCATACTTCTTCCAACGGTTAGCTAAGTCATGCCAATCGCTCTCCCTGTTTCGGTGAGCCTCCTCTAGATTGCGCATGTGTTTCTGAAGCGCTTCATTTACCTCCCTCTCATAGGCTAACCTGCCATGAGAATAAGTATTGTGTGAGATCCATTAGATCTAACGTAATATCCATTAGATCTACACAACGCTCCAAAGCGTCAGAGACAAGCTGCTGGATCTTTTCATAAGGGAAATGTCTACTCACCGTTCTTCAACATCATCAACTCTTGATTGGCACTCAGCTCCTTTCTGCAGCAAGAAGTTATCCAGCTCAGAACAATTTTTAAAATATTTGTATTATGTGCACTTGAAGGCCATTATGAGGACTGATGCACAGACTAGCATACTACTCCAATAGCAGGTTTGTCTCATCTTGAAAATACCCAACTTGCATAGCATGCAGAAGTCATATTAAAATTTCAGAGGTAAAAACAATCTTGTTGCAATACCGTTTCTCTCTCCTTCAGTAGCTCGCTTTCAGTATAAGCTAAAGTGCGCTGTGCATCAGACAGTTGTCGGTCCACAGCTCGATATTGGTACTCCATGTGTTGGTATCCAGCTTTTTCATGGGAGGCCTGAGCCTGAGCATGTTGCAGGCATTTATGTCAGAGTGAGATAAGTTGGTAAAGAAACATGGTAAAACAAGAGATGTTGTTGGACGCCCGTTGTTTGTGCATCTGGATGGCATCAAACTTGAGGTTCTGGACACATACTTGAGCCTGTTGGAGCTCCGATCGTAGGTTTTGAATTATTTTGATGAATTGAGTGTTAGAAGATCGAGCTGAAAGGTACGCAAAGCCGGCAATTAAAAGCATCAAGGACAGAACACCACAAGCGATCGGAAGGACAGGCAGACCTCCACGCCTCTTACTCCTGTGGTATTTAAATGAGCTCAATTCTATGCATGGGGGCTCAGATAAGACAGCTTGGGATCCCTGAAGAAAGATCTTTTTGAGAACTTACCCATATCCACCCCCATATGATGGTAACATGTTTATAAATCACTGCAAGCAGTAGGAGTAAAGAAATGCACGATTCTTACGGCCTTAGTAGGACAGAAGAAGTATCACAGTGATACCAATCAGCATAACGACGCCTTCATGTTCTATGCATTTTCATCAGATTTCGATGGATGTTGTGACATATAGCAGAAACACTTCGCATTCGGTACAGAAGGGCCGTACAGATGGGCTGAATTTCATATCAACAGCTATTATATCTACATGTTTCCTCATGCTCACGGTTATAGCAGGAACCATGAATACTAGATTCATCGGGATTGAAAGCTAATTCATTAGGTGCACTCATTTTAAACAATGCATTTTCGAGGGCAGCAGTCATATTTTTGCTTAAACTTATATAATGTTGCAATTTCTTTTATCGTGTTGTGGTCGGCTCTGCTACCACTCTGCGACGCTAATCCTGGGCTCTTGAGCGCTATCGAGAAAGACCCGAAGAAATTAAAAATGATTGTAGACGGCATGGGCCTCGATAGCTTGTACATCAACAGTGGCGACATGGGGATCAAGCCATTCAAATTTTCAACAATGGCTGCCAACCCTATATATCCACACAGTCCTAAGGAGCTCCACATCCGTGTTACAGTATTTATGAGATACATGGTGGGTAGTAATAACCTAGTAACGATTAAGGCCTTCCTGACAGCAGAGACGAGGGACATCGCACGCACTCCAAATGACCTCTACATCATGCCCACATTCTGCCTTACCTCAACGACAAGTGAACAAGTCCACAGCTTTTCTATCAGAGCCTATGTCCATAGCTACTGGGACCCTCCTGCTCAGTCTGCCATGGTCTATGGTTTTGAGACATCCTTTACGCTCATGAGTAATTCCTCGCTTCATGAACCGGAGTGGAGCCTTAGATGTGATCTAGACTCTGCATCCTACGAGTGGCAGCCACACAGAGATCTGAACCTCGTGGATGGCCGAGGCATCAATGTGCCCACCATAACAGAAACAGATGGAAAAGAGAGAGAGACATTCGTCGTTCTGAATCCCTCTCACCCTAATCCAGCAATGTTTGGTTCCCTTATTGTACGCCATGTAGAGTACTATCAGGTGAGAGCTATTGATGAGTCACAACTTTATAGCAGGCTTTTTTTTATAGTAATGATGAATTTGATCTTCATACTTCATGATCAGCCTGAATTTAGTCTTGATGATGAATTCCAGGGACTGGGTGTGTCAAAGCACATCATTTACTTGCGCCGAGAGACCATCCCTGCCTTGATTCTCAGCAGCCTGAAGGTCCACAAACTGGTTCAGATGGGCAAGATTATATTGGTCATGTGGGAGGACATGCTACCCCATGAACTGTGGAGTAAGCGGTATGATCAACGTGTTGTGTACAGCCATGCAGTCCTCGCATTCACTGGGCTGAATGTTCACTTGATAAACATCGATTTGGATGAGTACCTTGTCACACGGAAGCCGGAGCTCCAGGTATTGGATGAAGGACAAAGTGCATAAATCATGATAGAATTCATGCGCCTGTAATGATGGAGGTTTTAATTTGTACGAGGGTGGCCCAGACTTGTGCACCTGATGTAGGGCAAGCCCATACAACAGATCATCCAGACGTGCTTGGGCAGCGATATCTCTGAGGTGAATCTATGGCTTAACAGACAAGATCTTCAAGATTCATGGCAATGACCTTATCATGCACAGTTAAAGCGTTAATGCGGCAAAAGTAAATGTACCAACATACTCATGTTGATTCAGCACCAGATGTCGTCATCTTATCAAATTTGTTTGGTAACTAATCTGCCACTTACTCAAATGTATTTGTGTGCCTCAGGCCAGGATCTTGCGCAGCAACATTCTTTGTAAGGACTGTGAACATGACCGCCCTGAGTCCTTCTTATGGGGCTCAGCAGCTGCTGAGCAATGGCCATCTCGGCATCCTTTGTCGTGGTACAAGCTATCAAGCTATGGCTCCTCGGGCTTGAGCCGCAGCATTGTCAACCCTAACTTCATGCGAGCATTCTACATAAACTGGGGAGCGCCTATTTCTGGGCACAATACAACGCAAGCAGATGTGCAGTGCATGGCATTCCTGCACGTAGTGCACATGGTTAGTACTGAAAGATGCAGTACATGCTTCTATTTGTCTTCTGGCTGGATATGGAATGTCCTGAGCATAGGTGCATAGTGGGCCCTTGCTGTAGGATGTAAAGGCAGACGTACTTTTTCCTTGCATATTTCTCCTCAATTGATCAATGTCGATGCAATATAATGCATTTAATACCCCTGATTCAGGAATATGTTTATGCCCCTGCAAGCGTGAGTTGCAGCATGTAACTAGATTTGCCAATTAGCTTTTGTTGATCTGTCTTGCAGTTCCAAGCCAGCTTGCCCAAGAGTGTTATCAGTGCACAATTTACTGAGGATGAAAGCTGGATAGGAATGCTTAGCAGTGTGAAGGCCATGACACTCTGATCTACCACCATGACCTCCCAAGCCTCCTGTACATTTTCCCCAACCTCCGCTCAAACTGGATACTCATATGCAATCTGTTCAATGACATCATCTGCTGCCCTTATTTGTTTGAACCAGCAGGCTCCATAGGGCACAGCCTTGAAATGATACTGTGCATGTTCTTCATCTAACTAAAATTGAGATGCATTACCATGCTTACGTACAACACAATGTACATAGTGTAGAAAGTGAACATTTGTAGCATAAACCTGACAACTGCTTTCAATAAAATGCCTTCAGCATTAGGACAATAAATTTCCATTCTCCCTTTTGCACCTGTTTGCATACAATTTATAGCTAGCCTGCCTTTGACTAGCAATTTCAAAGACGGAGTTTACAGAAGTAACTCATATGTGGCTGGTTGCATAGACAAACTGGTTAAAATCTAAATTAATCTTTCCAGCCCTCTGTGAATCAAAGGCGCCAAATGTTCTGTGTAGAAAAGGGTGCAATATTTCATCTAACATTTTGATCAAGAACCAGAACACAACATGATTTACTCCGTAAAAGTCTGAAAGAATGCTGCATGGATATGATCATAACGTTGCTCCTGGTTATGGACTAAGACTAGTGTAAGACTCACCGCACACAGCTTTGCAGAAACAGGCACCTAAGGAGAGGCAGTACAAAAACAATGTTACACTCGCTTATAACTTGCACAGTTGAGCACTCAAAACGACGGGTACTCTGTCTGCAGGCAACAACTACATAGCTACATATTGCCAGCTGCAATATGAGAACAAGAAGCAAGTGCCCAAACAGGGGACTTATCTTTTTGTCATGCAGTAACTCAGCTTAACAAATATGACATAAGCCTCAGTTATTGTACCCCATTTGCTGTATGTGTTCACTCACATTCTGATATACTCATCAAGGGACAAGCTGCTGCTGTTGTCTGGATCATGTCGTTTGAACATGGCCTGAACCACGGGTGGATCCATTGAAAACCCTGGGAATGATGCGCAAGCCTTTAGGAGAATTGCTAGGTCTGCTTGAGACATTTAAACCCTTGCAATAAGTAGGCTGCTACTTAAAGCATAAGTAGTTATTAAAAATGTTTGAATATTTCTACAGTGCATGCAGCATGGGACTTGTGTACCTGCATGCCTCAGTGCTTGCACTAGTTGGTCAAGGTTGAGCGCTCTCCGAGGAGGCTTATCAAAGAAGTTGAAGGAGCTAGTGACGTTGTTAAGAAACTTTGCAGACAGGAAGTCAGATTGGTTAGTGTAAAGAGCTAGTCAAAACAGGGTAGCATCCCTAATTAAGTTATCTGAGAAACAGTGACACATTTAAAAGCAGTGGCAACCACCAGAGTCTGGATGTACGATGTATGACAATATCCAATAGATAGGAGAGACAAGAAAAGGGCACATGGGCACATGTGTTCTGTTGGAAGGCAGTGACCTTCCAACAGAACACCGCATTCTGGCTAGAAAATGCTTGTGTCAGATTCTAAATTCCAGTTCAGCAGGTCATATCTTCAACATACTCAGCTAGCTCATCACCTAAGTCAGATGTACTCCCTCAGCTACACCCTCACCTACTCCCTCCGCTACACTCTCAGCTACTCCCTCACCTCATGCAACTTTATAAACTCTTGGAGGTTTAGAGTGCGAGCGCCTTTTGTGTCAAACGCACGGATCATCTGAATGTAGAAACCAAGTAATGAAGAGCAATGAATCCAGGAATCCAGATCATATGCACGTAGAGCTCACAAAAAACTATGATTCTTTGACAATCATAAGAATGACCAAATTACAAGTTCTTGGATTCCTGTTTGGCAGTCTGATCCATCTAGATCAAGATGTCATCTAGTGAATATGAGGTGGAAATGCATTCAAAACTAAAACAGCCGATCAATCAGTGCCAGGCTGCTACCTGGTCTGTGTCACCAAGGCTGAAGGTCAGGTGACCCATAGCCAGAGCTCTTTGAAGTTCTTTGTTATCTATAGAGCCAGTACGATCTAAACATGAGGTGTAACAGCTCCTCAGCTGTGCTTGAGATCGATTCAGAGCTCGTAGGGTGAAAAAGACATTGTGCCAAAGTAATAACATTCAAAATTTGAATTAATGATCATTGAGAGTAGCATGCTAATGTTATTCATCACTCTCAGTTGAACTCTTGAAACTGTTCACCTGTGTCAATCGCTTGGAACCACTGCACAGAGGAGTAAGCAAACAATTAAGTGAAGTTGGCTTTTACTAGCATGATCATTTCTGCAGCAATTCAAATGATCATGTTTTCAGCATAATTTTGGCTCAATACTGCATTTGATATGATTATGCTGATTTATGACTTACGGAAGCAACCTTTGGATCCAATCCTGGGGACGCAGCTTGAGGAGTCTGCTGCACAGTGCTGGCGTACTGGGGCTGAGCATAAAGTGCAGGAGGCGCTCCAGGATTTTGGAAAGAATTGCCTGGGGTTTGAACATATTGAGGAGGAGCCTGGGAATATTGAGGAGGGGCTTGAGCATATTGTTGATTTTGAGAAGGTGGCCTCACAGCTCCTCCATAAGCTTGTTGTTGAGGATGATATTGTAGGGTCACTTGAGGATTTTGATTGTAAGGGTTTTGATT
This sequence comes from Chlamydomonas eustigma, assembly GCA_002335675.1. Taxonomy (NCBI): domain Eukaryota; kingdom Viridiplantae; phylum Chlorophyta; class Chlorophyceae; order Chlamydomonadales; family Chlamydomonadaceae; genus Chlamydomonas; species Chlamydomonas eustigma. The sequence goes on along the minus strand of BEGY01000001.1, from coordinate 1,061,533 downwards.
ATACTGGGACATTATCTCGACAACAGGTATGAGCGATAAATGCTTAATCAATATGGAACAGTTGTGCAGAAATTGTGGAACTTTTTTTAATGCAACAACAATAACGAAACTGAAATTCTTCAAATTTTCTCGAAATCTGGATTTTGATTTAAGACGTTAATTGCACTTGGGGTATCAATTCGAACCCTATATTGTGATGTCTGCGAAATAGGGGGGACTCTTGCGTAGAAAAAAGTTAAAAATTGAAAATACAAAAATGAATGCTTAACCCCTCAACTATCAAGAGTGGTACGTTAGTTCTTGCAACAAGTCGCATGATCGCTATAGGACATACCTACACAGGTGGTGAGCCCAATAAATTTTACTGATTGCTTAGGTAAATACTCTGAAAATAAGACTTGCAACAAAGTTCCAAGCTGATGCAAATAAATGTGGCAAATATGTATATTTTCCTTGATTTTCGTAGTTTAAATATGGCTCACTGCATACACAAACTGGTACAAATCCATAGAAACTCTGCCAGATTTCTGCGAATCAAAGGCTGAAAAGGTCCTGCATGATCGCATTAGGACAAACACAGGTGGTGAGCCCAATAATTTGTACTGAGTGCATAGGTAAATACTCTGAAAAGAAGACATATTTGGGCAGATAAGAAGTGTGGCAATGAGGCTTAGTTATTCAACTTACCTCTGACAGCTTTTCAAGAATAAATTCCTGCAGAATCAAGCAAGTGGCTACTTTCAGTTCATAGAAAGACACTTGAAGAGAGTGTCAATAATGATATTGAGCTGATCTCTTGAGCATTTTGATGAGAGTTGGAGGTACAATGAGCATGGATCTTACAAGAGAAATGAAGAGTGATTATCTCTCTTCCTGAATCAGTGCCATTTTCTTTTAAGAAATATAGAGTACTTGAAAAATATCATTACTTGCACAATCTCTTTTGAGCTTGTGTGACTTACAATCGCAAAAATTCCTCAGTAGCAAGGCAGTTTGAGTTATCAGGATCATGGCGTTTGAAAAGGGCAGTCACAACAGGAGTATCCAGATCAAAACCTGCATGCATGAGGACACATATGCACCTCTTAAAATTTATTTTTACAAGCAGATACTGTTACAACCTCTCCTCTGCTCTCTAGGCATGGAGACATTAATCACTCTAAAGCAACACAAAACGTAAATTGAACATAGATCAAATCCATGTGCATCACAGCATGCCACACCTGTGTTCTTCAGGGCTAGAACTAACTGGTCCAAATTCAGAGCCCCTCTCTTGTTAGAGTCAAACCGTTCAAATGTGTCCCTAACTCGGTCAATGTACTGGACAGGTGAAGGAAATACTAATGAGCAGAATACATGTAGTTTGTATCTGCAAACAATCTCGCAACATGAAATAAAGACATAAACCTCTGGTTAGGATGCAGAAGTAGCTGGTGTAGCCTATCGCATAAAGCATGGGTCACCTCATAAAGCTCGACAAAGTCACGTTTTCTGAGTGTTCTAGTTTCACTTGTATCAAAGGCCCTGACCATCTGCAACATTCGACATAAGGCATCAATGATAGCAGCAGACAAACATGCTATCTTGTCAGCTCAATAAGGGAAAATGTTAATAGACTTCTATAAGGGCGGGTCTCAAGATGTCAGAAGGGTGCAAGAGGAGAGTCCTTGCTAATGTCAGTCCTCATGTTTGAAATGTGTTATCTTTAAACTGGCTCTTGTGAGCTGAATGTCTAGACCTGGTCAGCATCTGAAAGACTGTACTGCCTGTTTCCCATAGCTAAAGCTGTTCGCAGCTCCTTGGCAGTGATGCTCCCACTCCTGTCTGCGCTCAAGCGATGCAAAAATGTGACTCATCAAATTTTTTTTTTGAAAAACCTCTTTCCTCGTGCCTTAGGAGCCTGAAATTCGATGCAAAATCACCTACCCATATCGATTTCTTCAAACCAGGCCTGCAGATTGCATGTAAATCCAATCAGTCCCTACAGAAAGTCAATCTGATCTTAAATGTGTATTTAAAAAAAGAGGCAGCTCACTTCTGACATTCTATCATGATCATAGGCATAAGAACAAGGCAGCAAATTTAAAGTTGTATCTCCAGATTTATCAGCAGCACAAAACAGCATTCAATGCATCCATCTCGCCTCAATCACAGCTGGATCTGTAGCACTTGTGGTTGTGGATTGGTAATTAGAAATGGGGAATGCTTCATAACTCTGCTGAAGCTGCTGATGAGGCTGTGCAGCAGAGTACTGTGGATTGGGAGCTCCATACTGAGGTGCTTGTTGATAAGGGTTAGTATTCTGAGGTGCAACCGGGGCAGGCGCATACTGCTGACCTTGATATGCATGCTGATATTGTTGAGTTTGGCCTATTTGGGTATATTGTGGTGCCTGATGATAACCATATGGAGGGGCTTGGCCGTATTGAGACATGTCTACGCGTCTGTTCTTCTCAAGCACCACGCAATAATGTACAAGTGAAAAATCTATACAAAAGTGATCTTCTTCGTCAAAGTCGTGCAAGTTCCTAAAAGATTATACTCAGTTTTTGACAGTGGGGATATTCACACAACCACAAAGCAGTCACAGTCACTCGTGAGGCGCTAAGAGCTATGTAGCCTTTCGAGAACTGGATTATTCAATGGCAATGGCTTGAATCATGTGGTCCACTAGTTCAATGGCTAAACAAGTTGCAGATACACGGACGTATCTACGTCAGCCTGTAGCTTGTTATGTAAGCCTTGATTGTTAAGGTTTGAGCTAATTCTACTTCTGTAAATTCACGAGCAATCTCCTTTCAGGCGTATATAGAGCGACCGACAACTTACACACTGTGGGGAGACCTTCAACTAGCTGCAAATGTAGACCCTCAGCTGATTTCATCTAACAAATTGACCTCAAAAAATATGTCACACTCAGCAATAAATGTCTGTCATGAGATTGAGCAACCATGGACTAAGAAACCTCAGAAGGCTGGTTTGCTCTCCTTGATAGAAGGAGCTATGAACCTCAATGATCTGTCAAGTATTTTGAAAGAATACCGGAGCGCTCTTTCATCCATTCACATCCGGAGCATGCGAGTTCAAGTTCGGCATTTGGAAAGCATAAGACCCTGCCTCCTAGAGGACAACTCCTCACTAATGGCTAGGAATTTGGTTGCTGAGTTGAACCAACTCTTGCTACATCGCCAGAAGTATGGTGATCCTCTAAATGTACTCATAAAGAAGAGGACTAGAAGGAAGGATAGCAACACACTGTCAACTGAAGCTGTGGGCAAATATCCAATCCAAGATGCTGGCGCTGCCTCAGTCTCAGTTGTGATTCACAATCTGTATGGATTGGCTAAGGTGAGGTTGTGCCTCTTAAGGCCATAATGTCTCTCTTGAGTACCGCTGAAATAATCTTGGAATATTCATCATGTCGCTGTTTAAAACTCTTCTCTTCCATGTGTTCATGCTCCTAGCCTTCCATACTCTCTAACCTGTATTATACTTTATGGACTGAAGGGTGGGAAGAAACCAGAGGAAACCTTTTTTGAAGCAACAATGCATACAATTGAGATCAGTATGTTGGATCTGGAGCCGAAGCAGCTGTCCTCAATCATGTGGAGCCTTGCAAAGTTGGAGTACTCACCCTGCAATAATTGGATGCGCCTCTTTTACGAACACTCCTTATCGTCATTAGGTAATCAAATCATAAGGTGGAGAGGCCATCTTTGATTGAATGTTGTGCAATAAATTTTAATGCATGGTGTGATGATGTGATATGACATGGTATTCTTTTAATGCATGGTGTGATGATGTGATATGACATGGTGTTCTTTTAATGAGATCACATGCTCTTGCATCAAGCCTTAGCTTACACAATACAGCTCATGTGTGCGTCAACAGTTCAGCCTGTAACTCAGTGCTTCATCATCTCAATTGCAGCCCATTCCCTCCGTCAACTCTTACAGATTATCATGACCCATCTTTCAATTCATTCCCTGTTAACTCAATTGAAGTCGAAGATATAAACACACATCCTGTTACGTTTCCAAGCTTAAGCAGATCTAGGTTTCTTTTACACATGTGTCATTTCTCTAAAATACTTGGAGTTATATCTTAAACCATAAACCCTTATCCTGCACAGAATCATTTGGACCCAGAGAGTTGTGCACCATCATCTGGGCTTTGGCTACACTTCAGCTACACCCTCATGCCTCATGGCTTAAGTTGTGGGTAGAGGCTTGCCGCTCCCATCTGTCGGGCTTCTCTCCAAGAGACCTCTCTCAGACGTTGTGGGCATTTGCAAAGCTTCAGTACAAGCCAGGGGTAGGCTGGAACCAAATGTACCTCAGACAATGTGCTGCCTCAGCCGGTCACATGCATGCACGTGACATTTCCAACATCCTGTGGGCATGTGCTCGTTTAGATCTGTCTGTTCCTGAGTCCTTGGTGGAGGCCCTGCTGGCTCCGCTGGTCTCCAGCCATAGCCCTAAAGTTTCCCGGTTATTACCTCGAGACAGCTCTGAGATGCTGTGGGCAATCGGTCGGCTGAAGAGGCAAGTGCATCCCCGTTTTTTGCACTTCCTGCTCAGCAATTTTGCACAGGCTCGACCATCGCCCAAGACGGGTAGATATAATCCAGCTGTGCACTTGTGTCCACAAGATGTAGTCAATGTGTGCTGGAGCTTAGCCAGTCTATCATACCAACCCCATCCTAGTGTGAAAGAACTGCTGATAAAACAAGCTTGTTGGGCAATGTCGTACACCGGAAGGGAGAAGAGGAAACCACGCTCAGAGTCTGCCCTTGTTGATGGACTGATTCAAATCAACTCCCCGGCGCTAATAGAGAAAGGTAGAACAGGAGATAAGAGCCCAAGCATGATCAGTACCTCCAGCATCGGACAGTCCATAGCTCTTCCAGTGACTCTGTGGTCACTGACTCGGCTGGGCTGGGCAAGGGACTCACCTCTCTTACTGACCCTGGCAGCTAAGAGTGCTGCAGGGGCTTCTATCCTCACACCACAAGGATTGGCATTGATCCTGTACTGCCTCGCACGCAACCTTTACAGACCCCGTCAGGAGGTGCTTCAGAGTATGCTCCACTCTCTGCAGCTGTACATGAAAGCAAGGGCTGAGGTTGTTGAGGCGGTAGGTCATGGGGATGACCAAGACGGGATCAGGGCACAAACTGCAGCAATGTTGCTGTGGTCACTTGGGAAGTTGGGCTTTGCCCCTTCTGTTACCTGGATCCGTGAGCTCCTAGTGCACACTGTGCAGCTCCTTCCTCATGCTACAGGGGAGGAGCTGTGTAATCTCGCCAAGGGTTTGGCGCTTTTGGGGTACCAGCCAGACTCATTCTGGCTTCAGGTGTTCTCTGACAGCTTGGTCAATAGCCAGGTCCCCAAGACCTTGCCTGGGGTCCTTCGAAGATGGAAACCACTGCATGAAAGACAGCTGTCAGCTTTGAGGTGGGCTCTCCCAAGACTGGGATTGAGGCCGGACCTTGTGGATGAAGGTACCTTGGGTTCATCTTTTTGAAAGGAAGAGCACCATGTTGGTGTCAATAACTAGTCACAGTCAAGATTTAAGTGGAGGACACTTGGCCAGGGGATGTAGATGATGGCTCAGGGTTTATGCTATGTTCAGCTACTGTTGTTGCTGTCTGTGACCGTGCACTTCTGACTAGTATGTCTTGATATTCAGTCAAGGATTATTCTACATCAATATCACATTACCAGGAAAATCAAAAAGTCACATCCTCATGTATAACTCCAAGTGTAAATATGCAAGGTTCGCACACAACTGATATCAAATTGTAAAAGTTGTGAGAATGTGCAACGCTTGGGTAATCACATGACCTGATCACGTACATATTCATTTATTCGAAGCTGAGCACCAGGCTCCATGTAAGATTTCTAGCCTTTTATCACAAATCTTAGGTAACAGCATACATACCACTGTCTATGCTAACTGACCAAAAGCAAACATAATTGCTTGGTTAAATACTAGCTTCCTTCATGACAATTTAAGAATGAACCTATTAGAGCTCTCAACTTTTAGGAAAAACACCTGAATGAATATTACAAGAAACGTTTATATACAGTCAGCTCACAACTGGATCTGTCTCTGGAATTGAGTTCACCATCTCACGGCTCTCTTTCCACATGACTTCAACCAAAGTTACCTAAAGCAAAGGCCACAAACACAAATTAACAACCAGTATGTAACAACATGATATGTGTTGGACCAGAGCCCTGTTATACAGATCACGCACCACACTTCAGGTCGTCCTAAGTCAAGATCAAATGAAGTCCATGCATGTTCCCTGTAAGGTGGAGGAGTCCCTCACCTGCTGATCTCTCCCAGGAAGGCGTGCATCCACCTCATGGGCTGTCATGGACTCTGCTAAAGTGTGGGAGTCCATGCTAGTGCCCAGCTGCCTGTGTGTGGTCTGTTCTTGGGATATGATCATACCAAGCTGTGCACCAGATCCCTGCCTTGATCCTAAGCCTCGATCTGCTGATAGCACCTGGTCTGACACTGTATGATCTCCATGTTGCAGCAGGGGGCTGCTTTGGTAACCTTTGGCTTGTTGTGGGCTAGATGACTCTGAGGGCCTTTTCTTCAGTCGTTGCATGGAAGCTCTAGCTTGGCCCCAACAATCACTGGAGCTAAGAACCTACATCAAATCTCTCACTTAATGTTCAATGTTAATTTTGCAGAGTACTATGTAACAGGTACCAGTTTATCTCTGTACTTGGAGAGATCAAGAACAAGAACCTCTTTAGAGATCACAATCTCTCCTCACCGCGGGTTTGATATTGACATTATCTTTAAAAAAGAGCAATCACTCGAAAGGTACTATCGACTCGTTCCGCACATAAGCTGGAGCAGAATATAGACCCTATCGTCAGCATGTGCTCCCTCTGAATAGTCGTACTCACTTGCCCTGCTCTTGCCAGATGTGCCATCTTCAGTGCCCTGGAAACAGGCCTCCCCTCGTACACGACACATGCGGACTTGCTGGACAACGAGGACGACAACAACCCGGATTCACAACCGGCCTTCAGTCGCAAACCTGCAGAATGCAAATCCCTCATCTTCTCATAGGTTCCACTCCTAGTACTTCCCATTAAAATCAAGGCTTGAAACTTAAGGCTTGATCACTGAGCAGGTGGGTAGAGCAATCCTACCTGAAGAAAACCTTTTTGTTGCAAAGCTGAATGTGAAGACTAAAGCTCCTGGATCAACTGCCACAGAACTCTAACAAAGGACTGTAAATCTCCTGTGTCATAAGATGATGGCACAAGGCACCAGCCAGCATACTTACCACACATATCACATACTCTCACCTCTGTAAATCAACCTCTGATGCTTTGTATTATCGCTGCCCCAGACCCACACTCGGAGTTCCTCCCCAAGATCATGGTTCAGCAGCTCTTCAGGCCACGCTTGCTGATTCATTGCTGACGAGCAGCTGAGGCACCAAGTCAACCCGGACTCAGGACGCTGGAACACAGCGTGGACCTCACCATGACCAACATAGAAAGGATAGCCATGCAATTCCCTCAAAAACCTCTTAGTAACCTGAATTTGAAGGCAGTTGTGGATTCAGGTGCATGTTATTCCAACTCTCAATCATTCTGATCAATTTCATGTTTAAAATTCGACAACTGGACTGAATGCTCTGCTATGAAACAAATCTTACACATGTTTACAGTGGACGACAATTTTGGGACAAGTATGAAAAATCAGGAAGGGATATCCAAGCCACGTACTTTAGAGAAGAGGGCCAGAGCCTTTTCTGAGGTAGCAGGCAATTCAGAGCTTAAAACAGTTGCACCAACCACCTGTGAGAGCAAAAGCGTTGGGATATCAGAAAATGTTCTGGGTATACATTTAAGACATGATGATGAGTATGGGTCATAGCTCCAAAGTGTTTGATACATCAGAGAGTAAGAGCTTGAGTAGTTATGAATTTCTGACATGCAGGCTCTTACTTTGTTTGCTCTCATGAAGGATAATACCATTTATTTTAGCAATCTGCTAACCTGCAAAACTGCAACAGTCAAGTTGCCAAGAGGAGCCTCAAGGGCATGCGGCGACAACTGAAGATCGGTCCTTAGGGCAGGGTCCCCAGGCAGCAGCGAGAGGCGGGACAGGCATGCCAGTGGCACAAGCTGAAAGGGCAGAAGTCAAGACAAGAGATACAGAGATGCAGGACGGAGACAAAGGAATTGCGTGCCTTGTCTACTAACTCGGGCAAATGAACGAAGAAATGAATGGAAAAAGAAAAATCATCTGAATGCTGACAGGCCTAATTCAGACATTGCTGTATGCTGACAGGCCTACTTTTGTAAGGGAGACTCTGAGGGCCTCATTGCAGAAAAAAGACCCTGGTTCTAGCAACACTTTGCAGTTGTTAAAAGAAGACAAAGCAATCTAGCTTCACTAGTTTGATAAGCAAGTGGTGTCAAAACAGCATTGTTATAGCTTGGCATCATGCTCTCAAGCAGGGCTTTGTTGCCAGCAGTGTTCACCTGAAAAAGCTTCTTGGGGACACTATGATCCTCCTTCGCTGCCTCCTCCTCATCACAACATTTTATGTCATCTTCAGATAAGGAGACCTCCTTATCCTCACATCTGTTATTCCTTTCCTGTCTCTGACCGAAGTCTAGACCTCCTCTCAAGCTGACCTTTCTGTCTCCCTTCCAAAACCATTGGCTTTGCTGTTTTCTGTTCTTGGTAGGCTGAGTAACAGTATCCCATTTCAAGACATTAGGTGGATTCCCAATTTCAGAAGCTGAGCTGGGCCGCAGAGTTTTTGGCTCTGGGTAACCGGAAAGGATGTGGCTTCCCATTAGAATGATCAGGGCTCTGTCATGGATGAGATGGAAGTCTTTGTGTGAAGACAGAGCTTGATAGACCTGTTCTGACATGATGATCTGGCCACCATGTGCTGTATGATCAGTGAAAGGACAAACAACAAATCAGGATAGTATGTAATATCTATCTGACGCTACAAAACAGCATGAAGGAAGTCTGCATATCACAGAGAGAATACCAGAGTTGAGGGGAGTCAGTACAATAGTCAAATTATCACATACATTAATTTAAAAAATTATCAAAAAAGTCATTCATGAACAACTAGAACTTAATTCAAATCTCTCACATACTTCTCTTTCCCTACTCAGCTGCAGCTGCATTAGTTATCTAGAACGAATTGCCTCTGAACAGAGGCCTTATCTTGTAACCATGATGACGTGACAAATTACATGAAAACAGCTCAAAATCCAATAATTCTACCACACCTGCATCTCCAACCGCTTTCCCAGCTGACAGGACAGGTGCCGGTAGTCTGGCTCGCCCACTAGAGTGATCCATAATGATAGGTAAGAAAACTCCAGTGTGTAAACCCATCCTTACTCTCATGCCTACAGGAGGAAAGCCTTTAATTTGTAATAAGAAATTTTTACACACTAGTCAAATATGTTTTTATGCCTTTGAGGTTCTGAGAAATTTCCCAGAACCTGCAATTTATATCAGGCGAAAGATGGAGGCGAAGGTTGCTTGCCTGGCTCCAGATGTGAGCACCTACCGCGAAACGCTAAGATGCGCTTGTTCAAGTCCATATTCACAGATGTTTTACAGAATAGGGCGTCCCCTGCACTGGAGGTTCGCTTAGCCTGCCTTAAAGCAATACCACAGGTTTCAGCCTCTCCAATAGCATCCTCTGAGATACCGTGTTGAGCCCGGATACTTCTATTTGAGTTCACCTCTATGAGCGATAAGTTTTGTGGCATGTGTAAGCCATGCCCCTGCCAGAGTTTGTTCTGCTGGAAAGGGCTGGGATGATGCCGAACAACCTCTGCAATGGCATTTACTGCCTCAGATTGTTGAGATGGTTCACATTTGATCCAGAGTCTTTTCAGCTGCGCCAGCCAAGTTGGTGGTGCTGAGGTGTCGCCTTGAATGGTACTGGTGGAAGTACTGACACCCTCGTCTTGAAGGATATCTGTGAGTGCCTCAAATGTAACTTGAAGCTGGAAAGCGCTTGACAGGCTATTATTGGTGCTGCCTCTTCCATCATAGGAAGGGCTGCTTACACTGTTGCGGGCAGAGGCCGCCAAAGGTCTTTGTGAAGCTGACTTACTGCTTTGTCTGGATGAAGAATTAGGATATGCCCCATAAGGGCATAGGAGTGCCAGCCAGTGCATTGGGTCCTTAAAACGCTGACCTGTCTTACTCCCATCATGGCTAGGGGCATCAGCAGGCCCTCTAGGCAGCATGTCTTGAGGGAGATCCTCTGTGCAAGTAAATTGCGCAGGCGCTGTAACAGGTGTTGCTATGAAGTGTTGTGAACGGGGCTGTGTAGAGCAGCGGTCCTTGCTGTTCTTCACCTCAGAACACTGAGGTGAGCTGTCATGAGTAGACATGTCAGCTCCATTTCTGGAAGCAACATTGGGGACTCTATTCAGTTTTGATAAGAGCTGCCTCATGCCTCTGGAGTCCTGATGTGGGGCTGCAGCAGAGCTACTACTAGGAGGTACAACAGACATGTACGACACAGGAGGTGACACGCCAGCCTTGCTGCCATCGCTCTCAGAGCCAGAGCGGTAAAGTCTGGAAAAACGACCGTAGATGTTATTGAAGGGGGCTGCTAGCTTGGAGGGGGCAGAGCCTACAGATATTGCAGTAACCGCCCCTCCACTCTGGAAGAAAGAGCTTTCTCCATTCAGTATGCTCTGCTTGAGAGAAGGTTGGTACATCATCCACACTTCACATCCATCTGGGTGCTGTAGAAGCTCGATAGGCCTGATCACACCCCATTCACACTTTTAAATGAAAAGGATTACGACAATTCACAAATTTATTAAACAAGGGCCATCATAATGGAGGCTTACAGAAGTGTTGCTAGGGAGGACCTTTTAGTACGTGAGATATGTTTTAAAGGTCCACAGAACTCTTGTAGGACAACTCCTGTTCGACATGTAATGCAGTGGATCCTTCCCTCCCAGTTAAAATTTTTATGCTGAAGCAACTGAGCTTACCAATCCAAGTGGAGAAGCTCTTTCTGACAATGTACACTGAACTCCACTGCACTTTGGGGATCATGAAAAGTACAGATGAAGCTGTCCCCCTTCAAGACGCATAGAATCCAAAGTCACTCATTTTCTGTGAAAGCTTTGCTTTGAATCTGAGAGAGTATGGGAAAAGGGAGAATAGTCAACGAGCGCAATGTCACACCTCTTGCCTCACCTCTGTCAGATTCTCATAGCCCCTGTATTTATGGAGCAGCCTCCTGATGCATGCGTGATGTACATTGTAGGCCCTGTCCATGATCTCTGAAGGGAGGCTCTCCCACAACACTGTAGAATTCTGCAAGACAAGATCCATACACTTTCAGGCAGATTAGCCAGGCCCACTTAGTTATCAACAGGAAAATGAGTAGTCTAGCATACAGACTTAAAACTCAGTGCAAGATGAAGATGTTGTGCTTCTCTCTTACTAATGAGCAATTCTCACACAATCAAGGTGAGGACTAAGAATGTCTCATATGTAGCTACAATCGAGAAGCATCTGAGGATGATTACTTCAATGTTCAGCGCCTGTGCCCAATCACAAAGGCTTTAACACAGCTTGTGAAGCCATTCAGAAACAGCTACTTTGCAAGCCTGGTAATATTTTCCACAGCTCACTTGTACATCTGTGACAAGAATGGTGGTCAAGGGGCCAGCTACAGGAGCTACAACCTTGCTTCCTAGGCTCTTGTTGGCAAGACTCCTGTACACTCAAAGAATAAATCTTCAGACATGCGCTGCATGCACAGAACCTTCAACACACCATCCAAGTGACAGCCAGCTTCATGGGGCTGGTATGAAATGGTATAAAATCATGAGTACACACATGTCCCTTTTATGGTCCATATCCTAGGCAGCTGTCAAGAGTTCATGTGAATGACTCAGCATCACGTGTTAAACTTGAGCTAGACCAAAACAAAGTGATACAAAAAGATATCAAACACAGGGTTCAAGTGCACAGTATTGGGGTGATTGCATGGTTTTATGAGGACAGCATCTTGCTACCTTAGCCAGTAGGCAACTCCTGCTAGCAATGCCATGCTCACAAAAGTAAATATCACCTGTATAGCCAGTAGGCAACTCCTACTAGCAAGACCACCCCGGAAACTATGCAAACCACCAAGGTGACAATGATGGCAGTAGGTGTGATAGCGGGCTCTGCTTCAACAATGGGGATGGGCTGAGAGGGAGGCAGCGGCGAAGGAGGAAAAAGTGGTGGAGGGGTGTAGTTAAGGCTGCGAGAGCACCACAACATCACATCATTCATGTTGTCACATTACATAGTGGCTATGTACAGATTGTCAATTACAGAACAATATTGAGGGATTTCTTACTTTCACCCAGCTTAACTTGGCTGGTATCTCTTAGAGCGACAAAAAAACTTTTTTTATGTACCATGCAGTACATGGACAGGCATCAGCCTACCTAGTCTGCAAAATCCTCAAGGCTTGGCCTCTGGTGCAGTCGTATCCACATACAGGGGTTGAGGTTGCATTGAGGTATGCCTTTAAGGAAACAAAATCAAAGGGGCTGTGAGACACATGAAGTGGTGATCAAATTCATTAGCGAAGTGACAGAGGCACCAAAGAAAAAGTGCCTAGAGAAACGCGTGAGAGGTAAATTGAATAACAGTCTTGCCAAGGCAGTTACTCATGAATGGCTGGTTATACTTTGCAAGGTGACCAAATTGATAAAATAGCTGCTATGATATTTCAGTATGTTCAGCTTTACAGAAATTACACTGTCTTATGGATTTAAATTCAGGCTAACAAGTGGCATGTAAGCCTAGGAGCACAGAGGGGGGATGAGTTGGAATATTTTTGAAAGGCATTGCAACAGGGAGAGGACTCAGAGAGTCTCACCTGCTGTACCAGGAGCAGCTGCTGTTGCAGATAAGAGCTTATGACTACAATAGATGACCCCTCTGCAGCAGAGGAGGGTGACACGGTGGCATTAGAACCATATCTGTTGCTGCTGCGCCCAGTCACAAATGCTAAGTCTGCTGCCGCGGTCTCAATTACAGACCTACAAGAGTGAGAGATTGGCAAGATGTAGGAAAAAATCTTATAAGAAATTGAAACTGAATTACAACTGCCATATGTAGCATGGAATCTGCAGCATTTGTATTAGGCTTCTAAACAGCTACCTCTGTGGGATTCTATGCCCAACTTCAGAGTCATTTGATCAAGAAAGTCACAGCAAAGAGTCTCAGGTCAATCCAGCAGTGAAATATAGACCTTAAGCAGAAACAAGTCAACAGGAAGTCTAGAAACAGCACACCCTGTGGGAGCTGAGAAGCCCAGCAAGAGGCTGCGCACCTGTACACAGCAGCTGCTGGGAGGACTAGGTCTGAGGCCTGATTATTTACGTATACATTCAGCACTGCACCCAGGTAGCTCAGAGTGTCTTGTTTATCATATCTGAGATGATGGAATCAAAACATGGAAACCTAAAGCTCTCTGTCACTTCAAGTCAGATCGCTTCCTTCTCTTCAAAATGCAGTTGAATTACTCACCCGTTACTTGTCCAGTATGTCAAATCAAGGTTTGAAGAATTTGAGGCCACATCATTGAAGTTGGAGAGATTAGAGAAGAGCATTCCCAGCGTGGTGTCCAGGGAGGACATTCGCTGCTTGAGAAAGGTTTCAAAAGTTGTCCTGTACTCCTGTAAGGTTACCAAGCCATGATATCAATGGCAGATCTAAGATGTTTTTGCCAGCCATAGACATGCTCATGCTGATAATGTTCAGTATCTTGTTTCTGCTTCCAGTCATCACATCGGTGATAAAGCATTGTCATAAGAGAAAGGTCATGCTAAGAGGACAGTACATGAAGGAAATAGAGGAAGTCAAGAAAATTGCTGAAATCAAAGAAGCAGCGCTAAGAGAGGTTGACTGCAGTAATGAGCACGCGGTGTTCTGATCTGTTGACCTGAACAAACATAATGCCTCCTCCAGCCTGCTCGGGTAAGCAGTTGGTGGTCCCATAGTTGATTCGGTCCAATGCAAAGACTGAGAACCCAGGCTGATTAACCAGCAAGGTGCTTCCTGCCCCTGAGGAGGAAGCATTGGCCTGATCCTGCCTGCTGAGAGAGGTAGGGGCAGGAGGTGCAGATCCGGCTCCGCTTTGATGGCTAGAAGCATTGACAGGTATTAAGTAGAGGGGCTGTGCCAGTGGACACATGTCGGTTGTGCACTTACTCAAGCTATTCGATGAACGAATCCACACCTGTCATTAGACCAAAGTCAACAGGCTGAGGGAAGGCATGATCTGGCAGTGTACTAAAGTCAACAGACTCAAGGAGAGTGAAGACGTAGCTGTAGAGACCAGAAGCATCTAAGATGACCACTCACCTCCCGACATGCGACAATTATCTTTTCAAGGACCATTATGCATGCATGATAAACAGGACTTACTTCCTCACTGCCTGGCAGAGGCGCAACTCCTACGTTACCCGCAAGCTGAGATGTAGAATTTAGGCTGTAAAATTGCATGTCCCAGTTTAAAGTTACGGCACACCTGAGGGAGGTGCAAAGGCACACTGGAAATATCCACAGCCCACATAGCGTAAAAGCAAGACCCTATCAGTAACCACACCATTATGAAAGCTCCCTCATACCTAGCAAACATTGGCACAGCCACAGAACCTGCTGGACCTAGTGAACAACTTCCACACCTCCTCATACCTTCCGGACAAGAACTCAACGTTGCCGCCATTGCAAGCTGTGAATGAGCCGGGTGTAGCGAAGCCCAGCAGCTGTGAATAGATTCTCATGGCTTCTTGCATCCCAGCTGTACCAGCCAATGGAAAAAATGAGGAGGGGTCGAAGTACGTCCCCTTTGCAGCAAATGCAAAGCATAAGCAAACTCTATCATTAAAGAAAGTAAGATGTTATTTGCAAGCAGATTTGGTGAAAAGGGACTTTGGGCTTGCCTAGATGAACGAAGAGAGGTTGATGAGACCCAATGTGAATAAAGCATGTGGTCATAATTACCTGCTGGACAGTCAGATATTGCATGATTGAGGAGGCAATGCCCATTAGAACAGCGTTGGCTTTGCATGGGGGCTGGAGATCCAGGCACAGGGCCCAATCCTCTACCCCATCCCCATCCATATCAGTGCCTGCAGCAGAGAACAATTTCTCAGTCAAGTCTCTGCTTCTTTACGATACCGAAATGATTTACAGCATTTTGTAGCCTTTGGCAGTCTACATCATATAACAGGATAATGCCTAGGGTGCATAAAGCAAAGGATATCCAATCCCAGTCATAAATCTCCACATGCCTGATGAATGAGGACATGATGAACATGATCATTTCACTTTGCCACACAGAGGTCCTAAGCGGGAGTCACCGACCATTGACTGACTGTAACACACTGAGCAGCTGGTTCCAGGTTTGAGGCACAGCCGTCACATTTCTTGAAAGAAGCACATCTTTCCTGAAGAAAGTCAAGAGGTATGTTCGGACAGGCAGGAAGCCACGGACAATGCTTTCTGCTGGTTGGTAGGGCCTGCATAACAAAAGAGAGCATAACAAGGCAGTTATTGCCCTCACATGGCCCTCTTCTCAAGATCATTAATGACAATCATCCCCAAGAAGTTCTTCAGGCAGTTAAGACAATCTAGTTGTCAGTAATAAGAGCAAGCAACAAGCCAACAGGAAGGTGTTCAGGGAGATTCATCAGTCCACATATGTAAAAGCTAACAGAGCAAGGCATGAGAAATTCAGAGTCACTTATTTGAAGTCAGTATCTTAATGTTGAACTCACTTCCCAAGGATGTATGATATGCGAGCTGTGAAAATTGATATCCCTGAAGCTGAAACATAAGCCTGCTCAGCTCCATCTAGCCCCACGATCACGTAGTACAGTTGCCATGCCAAGTATGTAGAGTTATACCAGGAACTACATGAAGTACATATCAAGTAGGAGCAGTCAAGTCAGGTTGTGGCAATGAGAAAGTGTGCACACCTATATGTAGCTTGTGAATCATAGTCATATGACAGGAAAGAGGAACAGCTAGGTATAAGGGTATATATTATTCCTGTCAGCAAATGTTGACATAGAACGTTGCGGTGATGGATTCGCATGGTGTGCCCATCTTGAACTACTCCTGGAAGACTCACAGAAAACTAGTAACATTTGTGACAGGAGTGAAGAAGCTCAAGGGCTGTAGAGAGTATTTTCCATAAAAGTTGCTCTCAAACCAGGGAACAGTATCCAGATAAAACGGTGTGTTGAAGACCAAAGTGAAAAATGTGCTTATGGAGAACTGAGGATTGGAGAAAGAATTCTGTCATTAAGCAATAGTTGGCACAGAATAGAGGCCTATGCACAGGCAGCTCCCTGGATCTCATGAGGGTTAAAAATGTACAGCACACAGACCTAGGAATTTCATGCTTATCAACAATACCTGAGCTCCTGAACAAATGCACGTCTTATTCGCATTCAAGGCCTCGACAACGTTCTCTTTAATGTTTGGGTCTGCTAAAAGTCTTTGCTCCTCGACATATTGGCTGAGCTTATCTAGGCAAGAAGAATTTATGCCAAGATAAAGCTGTGAAAGGAGGATTAAAGAGACAATGGCACTTAAGAACCTCATACGCTTTCAAATCATTCTTATAAATTTATCTGTGTATCGTGAAATCATAAAAATTTAACGAATAATACACTCGGCACTCCTAACATGCGTGAAGTACGCTCATTAGGACCTGGGTTGTAGCTTACTCACACTTTTTTTAAGTTGGCCACGTTCTGAGATGGTCATCAAAAATGCACATTAAAGTTTCAAATTATGAGCAGACACCTACATTGCTTTAGCTGTAAGCCTCTGATGAAGGTTTTGGGCGCTCGACAATGAAGAGACGCTGTGGCTTCGTGTTCCTGTGCTTTGTTTCTGTTCTGTTTCAACGAACAGCTGCATCTCAGGAGGAATTTGCTGTCAAAACGACATGGATTCGTAACAATGAACAACGATTCCTACAGTCTGCGGATGTCGGCCCTATACCGCGTCGAAGATTCTGCACTACTGAGCAAGCTGCGGATGCTATACTTGGGTTGTAAGTTTGCATTACCGACCTGAAATGTGTCTTACAAAGAAGAAAGTGAAGGAAGTCTTATGTACTTGCGTATGCATGAATAAGTGTCTTCATTTCTCTTGCCACCAAATGCTGACCATGCTGACCATGCTGACCATGTACAGAAGAGGTCCTTCATCAACACAACAGGTTAAGAGAGAAATTCAAAGAGAGCTCCCTTGCTTCTGCGCCGATCAGGTGGGGATATGCCTAAGCTCTGCCACCTTCCACATCATCGCTGCATTTAAAATAGTTGAGTAGCACACTCTATTCCAAACTGCACAGCGATAAACAGCATGGCATTAAAGTCAAAAGCCTATCACATGTGTTCACATGATAACCAGCAGGGTTTTATTGCAGTGTAATATTGTGCCTGTTCTTGTGTTTTCAGTCCTACATGACCTTTATTGCTGAGACCTCGTGGACTGTGCCAAGTCTATTGGATTACACATACATTTTTGGGATCCAAACAGGAGAAAGCTTTGAAGCTACGGCAGTGAGGCAAACTTTTGCTTCCAATCTTGATGAAGTATGTTTCTATAGAAAACTGCACCATTCAAGGTTGTTGCTTGGACTGCGATCATGATGCCCTGCTACTGCGGTCATGATGCCCTGCTACTGCGATCATGATGCCCTGCTACTGCGGTCATGATGCCCTGCTACTGAGCAATGCTTTCTTAGATGCTGCTAAATTGAGGAATTTGTATTGTCAACAGGTGGTGTCGCAGATAGATCTTTTGTCCAATTTAAGTGCCAATGGTATAACTCTCGACTACCAGGATAATGGAAGCCTCATTTATGAACAGAACGTAAGTGTAACTGGTCTCTCAGAGGCTCCCTAGTGCGGCATATTGTAGAGATATCACACAGCAGAGAGAGATATCTGTAGCTCTTGAGTGTGTTCTTGTAAGAGTTGTGTGCATTCGCTAAGCTCTAAATAAGCATCGAGCCCAAAAGCTTCTTTTCTTTGGCAAATGTTCTCAAGCTTCAACAGTGGTCTTTTTCTTTTCTGTGAACTTGTCTCGCTGTCTGTTAATGTGTTTGTGGAAATGAGAGTACAACATAGGCATGCTTTGTAATGAGTTGGAACTCCTCCAAAACTTCACATCAGCACTCCTTGTCTTCCATGTGTATCCCCTTTTAAACATACTTGGTAACATACTTGAATTCCATCAGTGAATCCTGCAATATGATCACAGTTTCACGTTGCCCTCTCTTCTTGTTTAGGCGTTACTACCTGCTCAAGCATCGCAGGTCGTGCCTGATCAGGCACAAGTTGCATACGGAGTGGTACATCCTAGGAGCTACATGTTTACTTTTTACAGGAAGGATCTGATAAACTTCACACTGCAGACTTGGGACGACGTGCTGTATGCTTTAAATATTCTAAATGGTGAGCAAGAGTACTGGTACAACCTGCACTGTTGCAGACCTTGGTACAAGGAGATTCAGACCTCGATTTTGGATTACAGAAAGCACTTTTTAAGGATCCATTCGCAAAATGCATGTTATCTTTAAATATCATTTCCTCTGTACATTCCTCTGTAATAGTGTTGTTCATTCTGAAACGCTGACTGTAGAGGCCTCAGCATACAACCTTGTGCACCGTTTTTCTTTCTGTAGGGACGGATATGAATGAAGATGGGTTTCCTGATTGGGCTCTCTGTGTGGACGCCTTGCCTCCATGCAAAGGCCATGCACTCCTAATGTCCATGGCAGCATCCATAATGCAAACTCAGGGCTCCACTCAGGTGTGGTTCTGTTGTCCACACTTTTCTCTACTCCGGTGCTTCCAAATCCAGGGTTCTCCCAAGTCTTTCATCCTAATCTTTCTCACAACAGGGTTTGTACTTGGACAGAATGACGCTGGCTCCACTGACTAATACTTCAGGCATGAAGAGGGCTTTGGAGCTGTATCAGATGGTCATGGCTTATAACTCACCCAACTCCACACAACAATGCACAGGGGTGTCTAGTGACTTTCTAGCTGGCAGGTACAAGACTACCATTCAATTTCATAGTACTCACTCCTGGTTGGGCTCCTACCCATGTGCTGTAATAACAATACCACTTATTTCCCCCCCACATGCATGCCTGTCTTCTCTCTGATCGCGGTTAGCATCCCCTTCCAAATTGATATCAGGTGTGCGGTGACGTTCAATTATGACTTCAACTACAAGTATTACAACGGCTCCTCCACATACCCCATTTGGATGCCATTGCTGCTTAATGACACGGTCTCTGTCGATATCATGCCTGGCAGCACAGAGGCGAGTCACATCAACAAGTCCTGTTGAAGATACTTCATGATCCTTGTCATGCCTAGCAATGTTGCAGGAGCCTGTTGTTGTATAATATGTCTGATTACAGAATTAAGATTGACATAAAGTTGAATGAGGGTAGGAAATTGACCTAGTTGAATGAGAGTAGGAAATTGGTGTTGACAACATTAAGGGCTTATGTACTTCAGTGTACTGCTGTGTTCTGCAATGCCCTGTTCAATTTTGTGTGGAACTCATGAGCATCCCTCTTTGCAGGTTTGGGACCCTTCCACAGACACTATTATGCCATGTACATATCCCTCCTCTATATGCCCATATGGTGAACTGGCGATAAACAACATCTCACAATACCAGAACAGTGGCAGCAGTGGAGGCAGTAGTGGACCACCTGGATTAGGCAGCAGTGGCAGCAGTGGAGGCAGTAGTGGACCACCTGGATTAGGCAGCAGCAGCAGCAGTGGACCACCAGGATCAGGTGTCAACAGCATCAGCTCTAGTACCTCATCGTCTCTTCCAAATGGAGGTCGTTTCCTACTAGGCAACTCAGATGCCAAGTCTAGAAGCCTGCTGTTTGATGTGTTTGTCAATCGCCCAACTTTTAGCTCATTTGCACTCACAACTGAATCATTAGCCCTACAGAGCCCAACCACCCCAGCAGAAGCTAATGCTGCAGTGGTCTTTTCTGCATTCTTTGACCAAGAGCTATTGGTGAGTATGTGAATTGTACATTGGAGTGTGAATGTATTAGTCGTGCATTGAAGCATGAAGGTATGACTTGTGAATTGGATTATGGGATGTTAGTTGTGAATTGGAATGGGCGTGTGGGAATTGTACTTCGAAACGTACTTCACCTTCAATGTGATCTAACCTTAGGCTGTGAGGACAGAGTCATGATGACAAAAGGACATACCATTTCTCCTGTACTGCTAATCAGCTGTACAAAGCGATATCCATACATTACATAGCTCATGGAAAAAGATTGAAAGGGGATGCTAACCTGCCTTTGCTGCTTGCAGACATATTTAAAGGCACGTCAGATGGCAATTCAGCCTTCCTTAGCTGCGTTGGACCAAGGGACAACCATGACCAGAGCACAAACACTCCTTGACTTGAGCTTCTTTCAAGAATGGAGGTGCTCAAATTATAAAGATGGCAGTTCTATTCATATTTAAGATCATCAAATCTGAGTCTCTCATCTATCATCTACAAGCTCTTATTACAGAAATTCCTTATTGAAATTGTTGCTGTTGCTGAGTGTCATCTTATGTTCTGCTTGGCTTGTCTGCACTGAGTTCTGTGCTTACATCCTAGCACTCTTACTCCTTACAGTTATAGTAGGGCTTTCAGTATGGAATATTTGGGTGCGTACCTCAGAGCCTTCTATGAAACCCGGCCTAATTTAACAAGCAACTATGCCATGGATCTGGGTGTACAGAATGCAGAGTTTTACCGTCTGGTGAGTTCTCGGTGAATATTAAAAATAGTTAGTAGTATCATTCAGCTTAGATTATGTCGGAGGACGCAGTTGGCTGCATAGGCGAAATAAGATTCTTGGATGGCCTCCTGACATATCTTATGCAGCAGTGCAACTGACTTGTTGATCTGTATGTAATGAAGAAGAAAGGTTAATTGATATAATGTTTGCCTCATGATTGATGGCGATTGGTGGTTGCTGCAGTTGATGAAAGCACTGCTACATCATTCTAATAAGACGTTGCTGTTGATGAAAGCACTGCTACATCATTCTAACAAGACGTTGCTGTTGATGGAATTTTTCTTCATGTTGTTGGTAGATATTCACACATTACTTACACTGGAAGTATAACAGGTTGGTAGATATTCACACATTACTTACACTAGAAGTATAACAGGTTGGTAGATATTCACACATTGCTTACACTGGAAGTATAACAGGTTGGTAGATATTCACACATTGCTCACACTGGTAGTATAACAGGTTGGTAGATATTCACACATTGCTCACACTGGTAGTATAACAGGTTGGTAGATATTCACACATTACTCACACTGGTAGTATAACAGGTTGGTAAATATTCACACATTGCTCACACTGGTAGTATAACAGGTTGGTAGATATTCACACATTGCTCACACTGGTAGTATAACAGGTTGGTAGATATTCACACATTGCTCACACTGGTAGTATAACAGGTTGGTAGATATTCACACATTGCTCACACTGGTAGTATAACAGAACAATGCTTCCTCAGTCAAAGGCACAGTTGTTCCCTTTTTAAGGAATGCTCTTTTTTTTCAACACGCTTACAGCTTTCTGTGCCCATTACAAATCCTGTACTGCAGGCAGTGGAGGAGGCAGCATACAATGTCACTGTTAGCGGTACCTCAGTGGAATCTGCAATGACAGCCCTTACCGGCTCATTTTTAGCATTAAATGAGGTGACAATAGGAGTTGTTCAAGTGAATGGTTGAGGGGGCAACTAGGCTGGGCTGCTTTATCAGAAATCGGACTTGAACTGCCAGCTGGATTGTGTCCTTCTCATCATGATCTTGGTTGTGTCTTACATGCATTTCATCCCTCACTCAGTGTCTTTCTCGTCATGATCTTGGTTGTGTCTTACATGCATTCATCCCTCACTCAGTGTCCTTCTCATCACGATCTTGGTTTTGTCTTGCATGCATTTCATCCCTCACTCAGTGTCTTTCTCATCATGATCTTGGTTGTGTCTTACATGCATTCATCCCTCACTCAGTGTCCTTCTCATCATGATCTTGGTTGTGTCTTACATGCATTCATCCCTCACTCAGTGTCCTTCTCATCGTGATCTTGGTTGTGTCTTACATGCATTCATCCCTCACTCAGTGTCCTTCTCATCACGATCTTGGTTGTGTCTTACATGCATTCATCCCTCACTCAGTGTCCTTCTCATCATGATCTTAGTTGTGTCTTACATGCATTCATCCCTCACTCCAGTTCACGTCTGCAGCCTTTGGTAACGGCCCCTCTGGTGCCAGTGGATTGCCTTCGCTTCTTACCCAATACTGGTACTATACAAATTGTTCTGACCCTTCATTTTGGTGCTTCCTCATGACTCTTGCTTGATTCATTCAGGCATGACTTCTTGTTACCAGCAGAAGCATGATCAAAATAATTTATTTTGCAACTGCAGACAAAACTTTGCTCGTATGAGCAAAAAGAGAATTGTATACTGTTCATGAGCGCTTCAGCGCAGCATCCAAAGTGCATCATTATACAGAGCAAAGAGCTCATTTCACCTTCCCAACCCTAAACCCTAAACCCTAAACCCAACATCATCAATTTTTGTTCACGTTGTCAATCGTGTTTCCAGGAGTACAAAAACATTGTTTGAAGTTAGAATCGTGTGATAATTTGTTTAAACTTTCATAGGCAAACCTTGGGGTATGCTCCACCACCCCCAGTACCGACACCTCCCCCTCCTCCAGCCCCTCCAGCAGTTGTGGCACCTAGCAGCAGCAGCGTCGGTAACCTGAAGGGTTTCTTGCTGGCTATTGTTTTGCCATTGATGGCGGTGCTCATCCTCCTTATACCCCTCCTTTGGTACATGTGAGGGCTCTTGACTTGATTAACCTGTTTCCTGGTGGTAGTGAGGAGGGCCACTGAGTTCTCTATAGTCCTTCCTATGATCTTTGCGCACAATAAAAAATGTTAATTTGAGGCAGCTCATCTGGAAGGCACACGTGTCATCATCCTCTCAAGGGGTGGTAAAATTGTATATGTGTTAAGTGGCTGTTTGCGCTCTGTTTGTGACAAGCCTCCTCTCCTTTCATCTACACAGCTTGTGGCATAGACACTTAAGCCTGACTGGCGCTGTGATTGCACCTCTGCCTGGGCCACACTCTACCTTAGTGCACGCACTAGTACCGGTGAATGGGAGTGATAATGTGATGTTTGTTCAGATTAGGTACCTGCTCGTTAGTATCAGTGTAGCTTGCTTCGTGTAGCTTTCTCAAAAGCTTTATAAGAATGATGACATGAAAGTGAAAAGGTTGAGGCATGGGATTTAGCGATGAGAAGCGTTATTAAGATGTCACAAAGGTATACACACATTCTTTTTTAGTTGTTTTTGATATCTTTGCTTTTGACATATGTTGACTGACTGAATTATGTGATGTTGATTACTATGCAACTTCACTGTGACTCTGATCATCCGAAACTCTCTCAGTCACCACCTTTGATTCCCTGGACATGCTGATTAAATATGTAGGATTTTAAAGAGCTGCAAAAGGAGCTACCTGCCTCTGTAGTCTCCAGGGCTATTACCGTTTATAAGGAAACCATGAGGAAGCTGTTGAGGGTGCATAAAGGATTTGAGCTGTCGGCAAGGGAAAAAGAACCAGAGATTTACCAATATGAGGTAACTTGTTCCTGTAATAATGTGAAGTGCACTAAATAGTTTATATTGAGTTACCACCAAGGGCTACAGTCCTCCTGTAAATGTGCAGTATGTGAAGGCTGTGGGTCTCTGGGTGTGCAGGAGGAGTCATCCTCTGTAGAGAGCACTGGGATACAGGCGCAGTCACCTGACTTTGTTGCAGCTTTCCACACCGCCCAAGATGCAGCAGCGTACTGTACTGCTTGTCAGCTGGAGCTCCTAAACCACATTCTCTGGCCAGCTGATCTTTTGAATCATCCCAAGGGGTGCGAAACCTGGGTGGAGGAGGTGTCTGGACTGAGCAGCAGTGCTATGCCAAATGATCAGGAGGATCAGGAAACAAATGGAGCTCTGCGACCCCTAAACCCTAAACCCCTAGACCCTAAAACCTTAAACAGCTCCACGACACCAACACTTATCACTCCACAATCAAGAGAAGCAGCTATTACCTTGTTTTCTGAAGTGTCCTATACACAGAGCCTAATGGCTCAGCCATCTAATGTAGGGAGCTGTATCAGGTCAGGTCAAGTGTTGGCCACCGCTGAGAATGGCCGAGAGGTGCATCATGTAGGGGTCCGGGTAGGAGGAGGCCGTGAGCCTCCGCTGCCAGTGTTTGAGGAAGAGGACAACACAGGGTTGCAACAGGAAGAAGGAGGGATATTGCACATGGATCCTTTTACACATGCATATGGGAGGCTATTGTCCCGTCGCTCTCCAATGCATTTGCATGAGGGTGAAACAAGAGAGCTAAGGTCGTGTAAGAGCCTGTCCAACTTTCAACAGGGGACTATGCTGGAGAGGTTGAGGAGCAGTCTACGCTCACCGCGATCACTCCGCCCTCCCAATAAAAGGACAGCCCATGACCCAGCAGTAGCAATACAAAATGTTGAGGAATCCTACAACTCAGCCCAAGGTTGCCCTGATGCTGGCAACGAACTTCAAGAGGAGGCCCTTCCAGCTCAGGTTGTTAAGTGTTTAAACAGCGACAAGTATGTAGGAGCAGCTGAGCAGCTGAGCACTCCTTCGGATGTGCAGGATGGAGGGACGAGAAGTGAGGCCTTGCAAGGGTTAGCTACATCCGCTGATTGTGGCAAAGAGGGCATCAGGTTGGGAAGTCTAGATCAGATCCATCAAGACTGGGGACGGGTCTGGATGGATTTTTTGAGGTTGAAGTACAGGACAGCAGTTGGGAGCCCTACCAAGCATTCAAGTGCTTCGGATACTGTTGCTACTGTTTTGGTACGGAGTCGTTCGTTGGTGAAAAATGGCCTGGGTGTCTCAATGGGCATGCTCTCAGGGGAGGGTCGGTCTCAACATTTTAAGTCTGATAGGGTTGGCCTAAGCTTCTCTGCAAAGTGGTTAGGATTGTACAACAAAGAGGCCGTCACCTGGATTAGGGAGCAGTACGGCAAGCCCTCCTTTAATTCTTTGCGCTGTGTAGCTCTGGCTGCGTACCCTGGACAGGTGTTGATGTCAGGGAGTACCTTCAGGCAGCTTCGCCTGGGGGCCATGAAGCAACCCACTTTGGCACTTCACATGGTGCGGTGCTGAAGTATATCATATTGCTCGAGGTCATGTATTTAAGAAGTAGGATTGCATCAAGTAATGATGTCAGAGAGAAAGCAAATGTGGAGGTGCTGAATTTGTGTGTGCCTGGTTTGGAGCTATGGGGGGAGGTTAGCACTGAGAATTTGTGGTGTTGTAGGCCTTTCAACACCTTTCAACACCCAGCATTATTGCATCACACACATGTGCTTTGAACCACTGGCATGCATGCCTCTATCACCACAGCTTCTCTAGCCTGAGTTGTACACGTACTGCACAGGGCGATTACCTACTTGCGGGATACACGCCAGCAAGCACCAAGTCATTGAGGAGGTCAGATCAGTCTTTTCAGGAGGCTGCATCGTTTTCCAATGGAAGCATTAAGTTTCCAACATCAATAACCGTCGCAAGGCCAGTTCAACGCTCCATTACAAGCAACCTCCTATCTCGTAGCTTTTCACGCCTTGCTGGGGAGGGCTCCATAACAGGAGGCCTGTTGTCATTAGCCAGCATGCCCTCTTTTAGGCCAGCCGCCACCAATGCCAACGTCACTGCCTATGATTACAACACCCGTCCCTTGGCAGATCTGGCTTCAAGCAGTAGGATCTTTCCAGCCATCATTTGGGAGGATGCAAGTGCGGCTGATGTACAAAGCTGGGCACCTTCTCCTAGACAACAGGGCACTACTAGATCCAGTACTAGATCCAGTACACCACCTTCTGAAGCACTTAAAGATTCTCTGGATCCTGTATCACCTACATCCATCTCTTCACCCCTGAGGCCCATTCCCTTCTCAAAGTTCAACTCCTCCCGACAAGGGTCTCAGAGCCCTAATGTTAATTGGGGTAGGAACCCGCTCATCTCAGGCATCCCGCGCCCATTCTTAAACGCACCTGCCTATAGCGTTAAAGGTGCTTCCGCTCCTTCCTCTCCTCAGCATGGCTTAGAGAATCCAAAATTGAGGAAAGGAAAAAGCACAAGATTCAACCCACTTCCCACTCCTTCAGCTCCTACTAGTCCCCCTTTACACTCACATACTCTTGAGCCCAGCGTAAGGCCTGCACCTACTACCTCCACATCATATAGTTATTCTGTGCCAGTTCTGAAGGGTAGCCGGCCCTTAAGCATGATGCAAGTACTCTCTAATGCTGTAGAGGGGACCAAAAATTTAAGAGCTCAGACAGCAGGCACATCTGATGGATTAGACAAGGCTGAGTCAGCCTGTCTGGGGGAACCCAGAGTCAGAGTGATATGTGCTCCAATAGTTGCTGATGTGGAAGATAGCCTTGTGGGCGAGAAACAATTGAAACATACCACTTTGTCCGCTACAGCTACTGCCCTCAGCTCTGCTCCCGATCGTACTACAGATGAGCTCATCTTTGACGGCCCATTAGCAGTACAACATGGAGGCCTAGTTTACTGCTCCAGCTACGCAGCCCTGGATTCTAGACTTGCTGTTGAATGTACTACAGCACGATCATCAGCTGTCTTGGAGCACAAAAGCCCAAGAAGCCATGACACAGAACAAAGTTATCCAGTTATTGCGGAAGGATTGTCTAACGCGGAAAATTTTGAGGCATCCGCTGCTAACTTGATTAAGACTGCGCCTAGGGACAGTAGTCATGTCATGTGTGGTGCTCATGGTTTAAGATCAGTTGGCAACAGGTCTCATGATGAACAGCAGCAGCAGGAAGGCGCAGATGAGCCAGGTAGCCCTGGTGCTGCTCCTGTCAGTTTTGTTCTGCCTAAGCCCTTGCTGCTGCCTAAGGACCATGATGCAGAGGCGATCAGCACTGCTGATTCCATCAGTGCAAAGTGTGTGGGCTTGTTTCAGGTATGACATGTTTGGAAGATGGAATGTGAGTAAGTAATTTCAGGTAGGAGAGGGTTAGTATTTTTTGAGGTGGTAAGTCTCACGAGCGTGAAATTGTTTCAGGTAAAAGATGCATTGAAAGTGCAAATTGGTAGAAGTGCATCAACAGTAATGCTAAGACATGTAAAGGTGTTGTTTTCTCAAACCTGGATTCATTGAATCCACTGAATGGCTTCTTGTGATAGACGGGGGAATTCAAACCCCTCATGTCTGCACATATGTTTAGCACCCTTTCATTGTAGCTTCCTTATCTCAGCTGGCTTGCATCTGTGAAATCTTGCATTTCACACAATTGCTGTTGCTAAATGGGATTTTCTCATGGCTGCCACACGGGCATTGATGTTCCATACCATGTTTAAACTTTTATGATCATGTTGCTGAATTGTCATTGCTGCTGCAGCTATTGGACCTGTCTGTGGCCTGCCGTCTTGTCACCTTCAATAGCCCAGATGAGCCTTCCATCAAGGCAGGTGTCCAGGTCACAGCAGGGACCTTAGACGCTCCAGTAGGGGTCATCACAGCAGCGTACATGGTGAGCTGAGGGGGGTTTCCGAAGATGACATGATCTTCATGTTGTAATGGGATTGTAGTGGGATTGTAGTGGGATGTGGGTAGTGCACTGACACCACCAACTGACACCACCACCTCGAGTTTAAGGGATGTAATTCTTAATAACAAGTATAGAGTGCTTGTAAAGAGACAGTATTCTTCCAGTACTGCCCCCAGCTCTAATTCAGTTATAACTTCAAGATTTATTGACTTATGGCATGTCCAAATGGGTAATTCAGGAGATTCAGGAGAAGGCATTCTTAACGAAGTAGCTGAACTGAACCTTCAAGCATATGATATGAGAGGCGTGTATTTATGCATTTTGATGCAATTGTCAAACCCCTCATCTCTTTTATCGAGCTCTTTGAATTGCTTCTACATCTTCCCCCACTCCTGCAGTACGTGCCTGGGGCTGCTCGGCTATCCACTGAGCTCCCAGGGATATCTGAGCAATGCTTGGCTACTTTCCACAAAGTGTGTGCCACATGTAGCTTCTTTTACTTTATTTGCTTTAAATAATATTGATCTCAATATTGGACATCAGTAAAGCTGTGCCTTTGCTTGAGTATGTTTGAAATATGTATGACCAAGTATGACCAACCTGAATGAGATAACATTATGAGCTTGCATTTTTTTACGGTAAGCCAGAGCAAGTTCTAAAACTGCTTCTAAATGTTTTATGTATCACTTATTGCAAGGTCTCCTCGAGAGAACTGTCTCCTTATGGTGGTTACTTGGTCCAAGCATCTGGCGGTTTGGTACTGGCTGTATTTCCACAGCCTCAAGGGGCTCTCAAATGGTGTCTATCATGCCAGCGAGCCATGGGTGAACAAGAGTGGCCGCCAGAGCTGCTTGAGCATGTCCTGGGAGAGCAGGTGGTGGTGTGGATACCAGAGAAAGGAAGCCTGAGGATGAAGCAGAAGGTTGTTTCAAGAGGTGGGCAGATTTCTGTGACAGCAGGACACAGCAAGATAGAACTGTGTAGGGCATCTGAATTTCAAGTGAAATATTGCAAATGCACAGCAACAGAGCTTTGGATACTCCTTAAAGTTGCTCAAGAGCAGCAGTATCTGTGAGCTCCAGCTGTATGGATTGTGAGATGCAAGGTACTTGAGTGATTGAATGCATGTTAGCGCTCATTTACTGCACTCTGTTTCTTTACGTGCGCTTGTTCTTAGGCCTGCGCATTAAGGCTGGATGTGATGTTGGAAGGGTTACGGCTGCAGTGAATCCAACTACAGGACGTATGGATTACAGAGGGCGCGCAATGAATAAAGCAGCCAGGGTGGCTTCAAAGGCCTTGTCGGGACAGGTAAGAGTCGGGCGGCATTCAGAGGTCGGAAATTTTCAAACCACTTGAAATGAGTACAAATGGCTGCTGAAAAATGATTTAGGTCGTCCTGATTGCTGCTTTTCGATTGCCACACATTCTTCTTATAAATCTCGAGATATATTGGACCTTGACTGTTAGCTCCATATCACTTCTTGAAAACTGTAAAATAATATGTATGCCTGTGTAGATTTTGTGTTCAGACACCTGCTGGGAAGCTGTGCAGCAGCTGCCTGCATTGGCAGACAATTCAGAATGTATGCAGCTTACAGCTATCAGTACTGGAAGTCACAAACTGAAGGGTGTAGAGGGGACGGTGAGGATGCTCTTTTATCAACTCTTTTCATTGTGTGATTCATGTCAAAGGTTTGCTGTTTCAAATTCACAATCCTTGCCCCTTATCAAAGAACACAGATTCATATTATTCCATGCCTCTTGCCTCACTTCCTTAGACGGAGATATATGAGATCACTTGGCAGTGAGGAGACTATCAGCATTGCAGAAGAAGATACAAGCACATGGTACAAGAGCCTATCCAGACTAACTTGACGACATGGAATCATGGAGCTGACAGCGCTCATAATCAAAAGCCTTAACTGGAGAAGATATTGACAAAACAAGAGTAGGAAACCATGGTGGTATCCACGTGATCATAATTGAAGAGACAGAGTTGCATTTAATTGAGGCAAGCGTTTTAAACTGGTAGTAGCATATGACGTTCAGATAAAATGTATATGCCTAGTACGTGATAGTATACAGAATTCGAACTTATCAGGAACCAGAAAACATAACAACTGACATAACCCAATCAGGTTTCAGGTATGAGGAGGAGAACAAACATCCAAACAGTCTGTGCACGTGTACAGCATTCACCCAGAACAGGAGCAAATGATAACAAAACGTTAAAATGCAATCCTCATTTGATGCATATCTATCATATACTTCCTCAGAACCTGCCATTCAGCTGATTCCAAACACTTGCAGCTTTAATGGTTGCCACATGCTCTAACCTATTGGTTTCCATAACAACACCATCTGACATGCTTCTCACCAAAACACCACGACTGTGCTGTCCTCCCTGACGTACCTCCTCATTTCCCACACTCGTTCCTACTTCTTTTACAGCACTGCATGGTGTAGCCTGATGCCAGCTGCTCAATAACATAGCTGCATCATGGAATGGCAGTGACCTCCTTGCTACATGCACATCGTGACGTACTCTTGCAGCAAGGTCATCTCTATTACCATCATACCCTCCACACTGAACATCAAAACGAGTATGGTCGTCAGCAGCATCTTTGTCACCATCATTTCTCTCAATTGTATGGTGCATGGATTGCCTCAAGGCATCCACAAAGCTCTGCCCTGGCTCCTCACCATCACTCTCGCCACAGTTGTGTTGTGCACAACGGGTGCTGCTATGCTCTCCGAAGTACATGATGTAATCATCATCATCAGAGGACGAATTTCCCTCCTGGTTGCATTCCCGATGAGTACCATCATCATCATCAGAGGACGAATTTCCCTCATGGTTGCATTCCCGATGAGTACCATCATCATCATCAGAGGACGAATTTCCCTCCTGGTTGCATTCCCGATGAGTACCATCATCATCATCAGAGGATAGATCTCCCTCATGGTTGCATTCTCTTTGACTACCATCATCATTATCATGATCTCCTTGCATTACTTCCCTTTCTCGACCTCCAGCTCTCCGAACACTATCCAACAGCTGACAGGAGGCATAATGAATTAATGATCTCTCGCTTTGACCTAGCAGAGCGTTCCTGACGCCATCATTGTCTGATGTCAGAATGGTACTCATACGACTAGGCCCCCCTGTAAACCTGATTTCAACAGACTGCAAACTGCTCATGGCTTCCACATAAGCCTCTACCAAAGATTGTTGAAGTGCTGCAGAGTTTTGCTGCCTCTCTCCCCTCTCTGCACCACCTGTTGTATTCAGAGGTCCACTGTTGCTGCGGACGCGGAACAACGCTCGGCTGACCTCAGCACTACTGCTGCCAAGCAGCATACATGTCCTGCTACCTTGAGAGCCCCTCTGCCGTAGGGAGGCAGATTGTGCAACCTCTAGAACCTCGCCTTCTGCCTCAACTTGCATGCCATGCAGTGAGGTGGGCTCAGTGAGCAGACCGTCCACAATTTGTTGGGAGGCTACTCCATATGCAGCTGAAGGCATCCTCACAGCTGTAGCAGGAGTTGTACTGGCATCCTCTCGCTGTACATCAGGAGTTGTACTGACATCCTCTTGCTGTACATCAGGGTCGGGCAACCCGGTTGAGTGGCGGAGCCTTGAACGCTCTTGTAAGGTGAGGAGCGTCTGCTGCAGGCGGAGGATACGTTGGTAACGTTGAGAAGTTATGTCCATAGAGGGTTGAGTTGACCGTGTGGGGGCAGCAGGTGCCACCAGGGAGGAGGGAGTGAGTGCCCTATGATAAGACAGCGATGCTGTTGTGGGTCTTTGTTGGTATGAAGGTACTTCGGCTGCTTGCCTGCTAAATAGATGCCTCGGTGGGGGTCTGTATCCAGGCTCTGGGACCTCCCTGACTGTTGCTGCTGCTGCTGCTGCTGCTGCAGGCACTGCTTGAGGCCCTAGAGAACTAGCATGCACATTCAAGGCTATTTCAGTAGACATGACAGAGCCCTCCTGCAGGTCGAGGTGGCGGGTTCCTCCGTACCATGGCTCCACACCTGTTGGGGTAGCTGGAGGTTGCAGCGGTACAGTTGTATTTTGTACCAACAAGGCAGAAGGCAGTACACTCTCGTCAGATGTTGCAACTGCTGCAGTGCCTGTTGAGACAGGCGTGGTGGTGCTGAATGGCACGGAAGCAGAAGAGAAGATGCTGTTGGACAGCAGGGCAGAGAGATGTGTCGCGAGGTTGCTTGGTAGTACAGGTGCCAGTACAGGTGCCAGTGGAAATGACCTTGAGGTCTGAGCATGTGGAATCGGCTGAGTGGGAGCATGTAAGTGTCCAGACACAGAAGCATCAGGCATGGTATCTGATGCCTGTAATGCGGCCCCTTCATATCTGACTACTGCCGGGGGAACAGTACGAGAGGAGGTGTGGCCAGAGCTCTGAGCAACATCCTGCCTCTCTACCCTGCTATCTTGTTTCTTCTTGTAAGGAATGTCTGATCTAGTGCCAGACCCGTTCTTGCTCCTGTCATCAATTGGCCACTCAGGGGAGCTCCTTATAGAGCGCTTCACGCCTAACGCCAACATTTGGCGCTGGAGCTCTGTTTGGTGGAGTCTCAAGTGGAATACCATATCAGGCAACCTTGCCCTATGCTTGCACATGATGCATGTCACAATGCGGAAGCGGCAGCTGTTGACAGTATGTGGCAAAAGTTCATCCTGCCACATGAGCAGAATGGCAGAGGAGGTAAGGGCTGGTGTTCTACTTGGTTTTCGGGCCTGGGGGATAACTTGCTGTCACATGTTACAGAAATGCTGAAACTCATGGATACAATTTAAATCACCTTGAAACAAGAGCATTTTAATGAGTATAGCTATTATTGTTCCTGAACTTGTCGCACCTTATCCACATATTCAGAACATTGTAAACATGGAGTCCTCCCAACTGGACAAGTGCATTCATGATCTGACATGATTGTCCTAAGCCCAATCTGTTCTCAAGCAAGGAACATATTGCAATCATTCCAATACCTAAAATGTTTACATTATTCAATTCAATTTTTGTAAACAGGCAACACGCCTGTACCCCTGCAAGATACACAGATTTATGAGATAATAACAGACAAGATGACTCACCTCGTTACAGCCTTGAAAGCGGCATTGAACAACTGCATGAGGGCAGCTGCACTGATAGTGCTTCTGCAAATTGCTTTGGGTGGTGAAGTCTTTTTCGCATAGCCTACAAAGGAATAAGAAAGAATGTCTCATCATTGCATCAGGTGCTGCTTATTGCTGAAGCTGCACTCTTTTCTTGGAATTGAAACCTTAGGAGTTGTACTATTTAAAACTCCTTGAAATCAAAGTCTGTCATGTCAAAGTTTGCCTTAGATAGACTTATTGCCTGCAACTAGCTGCCAGTCCCAGTGCATCCATAACGTCCATCAAAGTATGGTTCACATAGTACGCATCAGCCATTCGCAGTGCTGACGCCTTCACAGCGGTTTTTCGACAAATAATGCAGCGCGTCATGCCATTAGTGTCCAAGAAACGAAGTTGAGCTGGGCGGTTGAGCTGCAGGGTTGAGTTTGCACAATGCTGACACAACGAGGACCTCAGGCATGTATTATTTGCTACATATAGAGAATGAATTGAACAATTATTCGACGCTGAGTACAAATCATGTCTCACACAATGAATAAGCTTTGGACCTCACCCCGTGTTTGCGTTCCTGGGCATCCAGTGAAGCAAATCAAATTAACAGGCAGCTGCAGGACCTCTAAACATATAGGACATTGCAAGTTCGATAGCAAGGGTTCGTCAATCCCAGGATATGACCTCAGTAAGCCTTCAAACACTCTCTCAACGGACCAGCGGGGCCTTTGCTTTGGAAGAATACGACTACTTCCAGCGTCATCTTTTCTTGAGCTCTCAGACATGAGTATTGTGCTTTGATAGTTTGTTAAAGACACACATAATATTTATGAGAATCAGTTGTTATCCTTTTCGGATAACTCATAACGTTATTGCTTGGGGTGGGATACGTAGGGTGTTCACACTAAGTGGGAAAATGCTTTCGCAAGCTGCAGTCAATTTGTATTCTTATTGTACACAGTTTTTTATGTTATGCACACTGTTACACAACATGGTTATTACCTGTCCACTTCATCTTCAATACACTGCAACATAGTGAATTTCGGCTGTAAATGGCAATGTAAGACAACATCACAATGTAAAAAATGTTTTGAATTTGTAAATAGTCGTACCAGTTGGTCCATCTCAGCCGGG
Organism: Chlamydomonas eustigma; assembly: GCA_002335675.1. Lineage (NCBI taxonomy): Eukaryota > Viridiplantae > Chlorophyta > Chlorophyceae > Chlamydomonadales > Chlamydomonadaceae > Chlamydomonas > Chlamydomonas eustigma. The sequence goes on along the minus strand of BEGY01000001.1, from coordinate 1,027,472 downwards.
GAGCCTGCTTGGTACACTGGTAGCAATGCAGATTGGAGGGAAGAGATGCTAGCAGAGGAAGAGATTGATGTCCAAGCATATCTTAAGCTTTCAAATCAAGAGGTGATTATCTCATGCTGTGCGTACTATTGTTGATCCCTGAGAATCTTGTACACACTGTAATGGCTGTCCACTGAGGGTAAAGCAGGAGTGGGGCAGCATCCTGTGGCTTATGGCTTATTATGTCACTGTTCTGTGGCTTATTATAACGCACTTGATTTCTAACAGATTGAAGACAGGATTGATGAAGCTACTGCTGTCATAGCTGTTATACATGACCTACAACCTCTAGCACACAAACTGGATCCTAGCGAGCTTACCAAGAAGAACAAGTTCAACGCATGTGCTGAGATCTGGAGAGGCATCAAACGCGTGCCTCCTTGGGAGCGGCATAGGATTGTTCAGGACTTGGAGCCCGGTGCCATCCGGGGGATGTGGAAGGCTTCATTGGCTAGATACATCATGGATGATGAGAGGTGTGGTACTGAAACTCACAAGATCTGACATACAAATTACACGAATCTAAAATACTTGATTTTCTGCATAGGATTTAGCTCTAGTAATATTTAAAACGGCTTGATGCACATGCTCTACCCACTACCTGCGCAGCTCTCTGGAGCTTGCTGATGGATACTCTATCTGGGAGGATCTGCCAGAGCAACCTGGACAAGTGCGCACTAACATCATCATATCTCCTTCTTGTAATTCTATTGATCAGATTCAAAACTGGAGCGCCTTGTATCTCTTCTACTCCTGAATGTTTTGATGAGAGTCTCAAATGTGTGATGCAGATTTACACATTTCAGGGGAAGTGTGAAAAATATGATGTCTCATCCTCCAAAATTAGATTCTTTACGGAGGAAGAGAAGGTTGGGTAAGTGACTTGTGACAACTACTGCTTGTTATGCCTGAATTTTTGTATCCTTGTAGTGTTGGTTGATGAAGGATTGGTAACTCCATTGTATTGATGAAGGATTGGTAACTCCATTGTATTTTGAGAGGAAAGATCAGATGTTTAAATGTGCATATCCTGTTTTGTAATGTTGAAAAACTATGTTTTGACAGCAGCACTGCTGGCTCAAGCTGGTTAAGGCCTGACCTACCAAGCAGCAGCTCTAAGGTGTCCATTCCTGCTGAGGAGCTCAAAGTAAAGATGTTTGTGCACAAGGAGTCAGGTGATTCGGGCCCCAAGTGCTCACTGTTGTGAGGAATCTACGTCAAAGCACCCTGTAGATGCAAAAATTGTGTATGCCCATGCATCATAAGAGGTCTTCCTCAGTGTTGCTAATGTCAAAAAGACAATTTTTTTTGAAAATTTTACAACCTTATTGCTGGTGCTACGATGCATAGGAGAGGTTATGGGTCGCGTCATTAGGCCCTGGTGGGGTCCCTTCGAGCGATGGTGGGAGCCTACTTACTTCCGGCTGAAGCTGGAGCTCATATTAACCCCTCTCAAAGTGAGGATGGCTTAGGGCGGCATGCGCAGCTGGCCTGAAGAAAGAAGTGTGATGTTTCTGTTGTAGTCTCCAACTTCTCCTGCAGATGATGACTCTTCCTGAATGCGAAATACATTTCATGAGGATGTAGTGTCAAATAAACAGCAGTCTTTATGTTACATATGCTTGGCAACTGGCAAAACTTAGAAGCCGAAATTTGAATCTCAGGCCCTCTATGTGTGCACAGGAAGATGCAGGAGCAGATATGACGTTTGAATACCCATACCCTGACAGCCCTGACTTCAATGGATGGTATGACACTGAAACAGAGCTTTTCAAGGAGGACTTGCCAAACCCCGCCTGGCCTGCTCCATTACCCGCTGAGATTGCAGGCAGCGGCTCACCTCTGAGTGGCATGCCACGTGATTTCATCCGGGTGGCAGGCCCAGGCGTACTCGTGGGGTGTGCATATTGTATGTTGGTGCAGGGACAGGAAGTGCCAAATGAGGAGGACTCTGTTTATTTTGTGCTTGTACGAAAGAGCTCAAAACAAGAATATCTGCAGAGATTATTGGAAGAGGATATAGGAGAAGAGGAGGACTCATGAACAGGTAGTAAAGAGAAGAGAAGGCTTAAGATGAGGAATATGACTTCAGACAGCTTTTTTTAAGGAGTTTCAAAGGTAAACCACATATATTCTATGCCTGATCTCCAATTGACATGACTTCTCACTAACTACGTTGTGATTTTGCTGAGGAGTATGAAGGATTGGCACTTTGTTTAATAATGAAAAGTAACAATTAACTTACATTTTACAAAAAAAATTACTCGCCGACTTTTAAGCAACATCAAAATCTGTAAGAGATTTTCTCTGTAAGTAATAGCACTAAACAACTTAAACTGGGTAGTTGGGCATTGTGTTCCACTGGGCATTATCATCATTGGTATGTCAAGGTCGTGCTGCAGCAGCATCTTGAGTATCTTGTCATCTTGAGTCATTTTGATGCAGAGCAGTATTGTCTACCACTTGAGTCTGATGTGCGAACTGATCTAAAATTATGCTCAAAACATTCATCATTAGTTGTCCCTCACTCCTGTTGTGACTTCGACAAGCTAAGGGGATGTCTTTTGAGTAGGATCGTATGAAGAGGCAGATGAATGACACTTGGGATTATTGTAAGGATGCTGATAGTTATCCCTCCCCATGATTCGACCTGCTCAAAGAATAATAAGAGTTTTCAGCATTGTCAATTCTGTGCATGATCATCATCATACCACGGCAAAAGCCTCCACATTATTCCCACAAACAGTTGACTAGGTAAAACAGCATATGGCTGCAATCTGGTGTAAGACTCCTTCTCCTCCAAGCAAACCCTGAACATTTTGTTACTCGTCAATATTTGGAATCACACCTGCAGTTTCAGCTACTGCCTCTTTTGGGTGTTTCATGGCATGTCTTGCTTGATGGGCATAAGCCTTCAGTGTATCTCCTGCATTAAAGGCAATCAATCTGAGGCTTGGATTTGATCTGCTGTAATATTCAGTCAAAATGTTTTAAGATTTTATGAGTCGCCTTCCACTGAGAAGCCTACTTGTACTACCGGCAATGACCCACTATTATTATTTCCCATACCGGCTTTGCTGAAAGTTGTCCTTCTTGAGGATGAATCGCTAGATTTACTTGTTTGAGGGTTCCGGTCCTTTGGAGACAAATATTCAGCCAGCCTTCCATGAATATCATGGTCATCATTATGATGGGCGGCCTCATGAGGCAGGTGCTCATAGTTATCTTTTCCCATAATTCGACCTGATAATGGAATAGAATTCAATAACATCGGCATTTAGCATTTGATAACTTAAGGCATATCTAATGAACTCAACTTCATCTTCTGAGGGCCCACAGCCTGATGAGGGGCTCTTTCGGCCAAATATTGATTTAAATAGCATTTTAGAATATACGAGAGGTGCACTGTGTGGGTGATTATAACTGATCATATTAAGCAACTGCAAAGCCCTGCTCTAGATGACAAGGCACAGGTCACACAGGACTTTCCTTCCCAACCTTCCATACACACAGCACTCACACCTGCTGCCTCTGATGCCGCCTCTGGTGTGTCTCCCACCACATGTTTGGCTTGCTGCATCATCAGCCGGGTCTTGTCACGGAAACTTGCCTACAAGGTTTAAGAGACCATCAAAACATCATGCATTTGTGTTTTAAAGGTGCTCGGCTGCAAACCATCCTCCCATCCTCTCATAAAATGACTTCACTGAGCTTCTTTTTGTTGACATGCAGCATTGTTGTCTCCTCCTGTCCACGCAACTCACCAAGTTATGGCCCAAGAATGTGTTGTTTTTCACTCCTCTGGAGTGAGTAGCAGAGTCTTGGGGTAGACAGCCCTCCTCAAATGGGGTTCTGCAGGTTGCAACGGGCATGACCTCATAGGAGTCTACAACTTGGCCTGATTCTGCTGGTTCAGGGTCCTCACCCACAGACACAAGAATGATCTTGGTGTCATTGGACATGCAAGCTGCTCTTGCCTCCCTCCCTCCTCTGACTCCGCCTCCTTTATCTTGCGCTGCAGTGTCTACGTTTGAGAACTCTTCAAGTTCCTGAATTCATAAATTAAAGCATTTAACAGTTCTCATTTCATGATCCCAGTCCCGAGCAATGCTCTCTGAATTCGTCTCTTTGTAATGTGTGTTAGCTTAATTATGAGGTGTCATGACACAAGGATTACATTTGCAGCAGGTGTAACTAGCTTGTGTATATATTCATTTGCAGCAGGTGTAAGCTCGTGTATATATTCATTTGCAGCAGGTGTAAGCTCGTGTATATAATATTAACCAGGCTTGCTTCCTTTTGATAGCCTGCCCATTGTACCTGCTCCTTCTCACGACCTTCCTCCATCAACGCCATATTCTTTGATGATGCCTTATCATGAAGGCTTCCACTCTGAAGCCCTCCTGCTGTCAAAGACACAGTTGAAAGATATATAGATAGAATGTGATAATCCAAAGTTTCCTTTTTGGTACTACTCGCAATAATTTGTTGAGACAAGGAAACTACATCTTAACAAGTAGTATAAATTTATATGATTGCTACTGCCATTATTGGTGAGGCTGCCTAGAAACAACTTAATCAATCAACAGACATGCTCTCTACTATCTGTTACTCCTGCTGAATACAATGATAATCTCACCTTTGCAAGAAACACTTGGAACCCATCGTTTTAAGCATCTTGAAGTATCGTACATTATATCTGCAGTTTTAATTGTCTTTAAGAGTCAAATTTGAAATTTGCCCATGAGTAAACCAAAAGCAATGTGAACACAACCTAGTGTCGTTATAAAAGTGTGGCCTGTGAAGGAGAGCCTTATAGCCTGGACTAGATTATAATTGTCACCTTTTGAGGTAAAAAAATATGCAGTGCTGGGGATACCTAATGATCCTCTAGGCCAGAATCTTCTGAACTAATAATACAGTAGACTGGAGTGACCTTATGTTCCTGTACTTAGTTTTATGCACTCAAACACCCAGTAGAGTGCATATGCTCAGCAAAAAATACACCTTACACGAGTCCATAATATTGAATGTTATCTCGCCTGAAGCAGCGGCCTGAATTATGGAGGCATGGTTTGTCGATAATGCCTTCCGGAGTTTCCGAGTAAGTAGGGAGGACGTGCAGGACCAACTCTGAACAGAATCTAACTTAACTCTTGAATGAAAGACGATTACTTGCATGAACTTACACTAAGTCTACTTACGTCTTACAAGCACGTTCCTCGCAATTTTGACTGTGGGGCATCAATCAAAAGGCCACAGTTGGTAAACCTAGAAAGCGATTATCTTCAGGGAAGAATTTCCAGCCGTTTCACATGTAAAATCTCATAATATGCAACTTTGGGTCCAGACAATTATTACATTACTTAGAGGCTCCACCCACAGAAGTAGTCGTACTCGATGCATTAAATGAAAATTTAAATAATTTAAATAAAAGTAAGAATTTTTCATTTTGCTGTTTTTGCTAGCACTTCCCCTTTGTATTCAACCCCTGCTGGTATTGTGTATCCAGGGCCAACCTAAAATAACAGGGATTGCATGAAATGATTTTAAACTGGAGAGACTCGTCTTTTCATCATGCATCCGATTAGTTCTTAATCCCAGGAGGCATCTGTAGACAAAACAGCAAGATGCCATGCAAAATGCAATTGAAGAGATTGGGTCTGGCAGCTCCTTTGAAAGCACGAGCCTGCTTTGTTTACTCAATTAGGAGTGCCTCACACCTGACAGTCTTTGACAGAGGCTCTCTCCTTCAGTTGTACACCAGTAGCCAAGATACTGTTCTGGACAGTACAGTTGTCCCCCACCACAACATTATCCATCAGCACTGAGTTGATGACCTTGGCATTGGTGCCCAACCTAACAAGAAAAAAAGAAAAATGAGATCACCACATCCCAGTCAGAAAGACCTCACTGCAACAGGCAGACCTTTAACAGCTGTCCCTCAGCTAAAAGCTCACACACATCTTCAACACGCCTAAAAGGCACTTTATTCAGCTAATGCGCTCAGCGTTGACAAGCATGGACAACTAATTCACACATTTTCCACACTCTCAGTCCACACCTATTACCGTTCCCCAATCCCAATCCATACCTAATGCCGTTCCCCAGCACAGACCGCTTGATGCTGCTTTTGTCTCCAAGAACGCTGTTTTCTCCGACAATGCAAGCCGAAGCTACCGTGGCCTTGTTTCCCAGTGTCGTTGTTGTGGCCACAATGTTGTCATATTTGGATGGACGCAGCCCAGACAGGTGAAGGGCAACATTGGGATCAGCAACCTGGGTTGGTGAAGACAAGACTTAGCCAGTCTAATCAAATGATCCCAAAAGCTTACAATAAACATATCATTTTTATCTGCTACAAAGGATACAGCTTTGACCTTGACTGCAGAGCTTACAAAATGACTCGATACAAGCAGCATACCACTTTGTTTGTGCAACAGTACAACTCACTTCCCTGTTAACTTCTCCAAAGGTCTCATGACTTGTGACTCGAGCGCAGTAGTTGTTGCTGTGTTGCACAACATGCACTCGGAGAGAGGAGGGGGCACTAGAGGCTGACCCTGAAGGCGGGACTCTCGACACTAATGACAGGGCCCCTCCCACAGGTGGCATTGAATGCGCCATATCCACATAATTAGAGCCTAACAACAACCATACTAGGAATGAGAGCTTGAAGGCAGACAATTTAGTGAGGAGAGCCTAAACAACCATCTGCAGAAGACAACGTGCAGCAACGCAATTCCTGACTCACATAAGTGTGATCCTCCATCACAGGTAGGTGAAGAAAGCATCCTCACTTTAGGCAACAAAATTAATTGCTCAGTTATTCATATGACACAGGTTTGATGACGCGATGGTAGCAAGGCATCTCTATCTCCAGGTATTACTTGTATATTGTGGTGTCAAGTGACAAGTCCATACCTGGTAGGGCATTCTGAGTGATTCCTGAGTTTCCGTTGAGGCCTCCTTCACCCTCAATCACCGATACCTGCCTTTGCATCATGTTCATGGAAGGGGATGTAGGCACGGGGATGGAATCGGCAGCATTGGTTGCAGCATATCGGTTGGCTGCCTTCATATGCTGTAAGGTTAGATATGGCATCAAATCCTGCCTCAGGCTGTTGAGAGAGCCTTGGTTTTCTAAAGTGAGGAGCAAGGATCTGCAGCAAGCGCAAGGACCCTTATGTGCCTCAGTCTATGCCTTTCATGGGTCTAGTTAAGTGTGATGACATGAGCTACCATGAGTGGCCAAGTTAAGTGTGATGACATGAGCTACCATGAGTGGCCAAGTTAAGTGTGATGACATTAGCTACCATGAGTGGCCAAAGAATGACACTGGTGTGCCAATCGAGCCTACACAAAAATCTCTCTGAGAATCAGAGGACCAATCTGACTAAGCAGATAAAACTTGAGTGTAAATAACAGGGGTCATGACAGTACATGAATATCTGAGGACACATATGCTCTTGACAGTACATGAATATCTGAAGACACATATGCTCTTGACAGTACATGAATATCTGAGGACACATATGCTCTTGACAGTACATGAATATCTGAGGACACATGCTCTTGACAGTACATGAATATCTGAAGACACATATGCTCTTGACAGTACATGAATATCTGAGGACATATGCTCTTGACAGTACATGATTATCTGAAGACACATATGCTCTTGACAGTACACCAAGCAAATCTCCACTTGCAATGCAGCATCAACTGCCCAGTGAACGCATTACAGTACTTTAGCATGTTCTTTGCTGTCGTTACCTGTCAAAGATGTACAAATGTGCGTCAACCAGGTCACTGCTGATAGTCATGGCTCCTCTCTCCCGGATCATAGACAAAGGGACCTTCAAGTCCCTCACAGCGTCAGGGCTACTCGTGTAGAATAGCAAGTGCTCACGATTCAGGTCCAAGCCAATGTAATCCACATTCTGCAGAAAGATAAGGCAGGGCTTTATGCCAAGGATTGATTTTTGTTGCCACTAAAAAATGTAGGACAGCGCTTTACAATCAAGCTTTAAAATGTATGGCATAGGACAGCATTTAACAATCAAGCTTTAAAATGTATGGCGTAGGACAGCATTTAACAATCAAGCTTTAAAATGTATGGCATAGGACAGCATTTAACAATCAAGCTTTAAAATGTATGGCGTAGGACATCACGATAGCATCTTCCTCTTGCCACTAGTAGAGGTGACATATGGTTACAAAGACATTTGTACCTTGGGAGGTTTACCAGGTTTGGTTTCAGATGCTGGGGACACCTTCCGAGGGCAGAGCATGACTGTAGCCAACGCTCGATGCATCTGGTGAGATGCTACCAAGGCATTTACTGGAACATCAGTCAGAAGATCCCCAGAGATAACTACCAGTGTGCTGGCTGTTATTTTGCTTGCAACAGACCTTAAAGCATCAGCTGTCCCGTAATCCTCAGGAACTGTGATGACCTGCGAGTGGTAGCAAGTTTTAGAGATGATGTACGTTTTTACTGCAGTACTAAAGGATTTAGTACTATGTATCATGCTGACAGTTGAGAACTTCTCTTGTGCCTCTCTGCATACTCATGATTGATAAGATCAAGGGAGGAAGGGGCTTTGAACTACCTGCTCTGAATGTTCTCACCTCACAGTGCAATGCTGAATTGGTTGTTGCTGGGTACTCGGTTTGGAGCCAGCTGCTGATTGCTGCACTTGCTTTTTCTCCAGAAACAATCTAATGTGGACAGTTAGAAATAACATGATGTTCACAGATCACCCATGTAGTATGGAGTGGAAAACTACAGTCTCACCACAAAAGCAGTCTTCAGTCCTGCATCTGACAATGTCTTCAGAGGATAAGATAGAAGGGGTTTATTTGCAACAGGGAGAAGAGCTTTTGGTGTCCCGGCTGACAAAGGGAATAATTGCTTGTCATCGCCACCGCCTCCTGCTAAAATTATACCTTGAAATCCTAAACCTGCAGAAGGCATGGCGAATCAAAAGATCTTTGAGTTTAGCGACAACAGCTACAACATTTCGACAGAAACCAAGACGGAGCGAAAGTGTTCTTAAGAACTTCTGCAGTAACGGAGACTGGCAAGCATTTTATGTTTATTAATTGCACTTGTCTGCTTTCTGTTTGTGACCGCTTTCAAACAAATTCATAATTCTTAGAACAGTGGTAAAGTTTCAGAAGCAGCGCGAAGTCAGGTGTCAAAAATAGACAGGAGAACAATGTCGTCTAACTTTGATCCTGTAAGAAATGTACATATCGATGGCATGGTTTTATGATTTCATGGGCTTTGCTCATAAATGAGTGTTTATATGAATTCGACAATGCATTTTATGTAAACAGAGGCCTACAATGTTAAGGGATGACGATATTTTTTCTGCATGGGAAATCCTGTCCCCCTCAGGTAAGACATCTGCTTAAGTGTTCTTGCTACTTTAAACCAGGCAAAAGATTCATGCCATATTAAGCTGGCTCATTTAAATATACCTCCAGTCTTTACCCTCATGCCTATGTGGTCAAATTATGTCTAAACTTTCCTCGTTATTGCAGGCCACTCAGTACTCTCCAAAAGCCAAGTTTTGGATGGCCTGAAGACCTTCTTTCCACACATTACAGCACGAGATGTTAGAGCCCTCGTGGGACCAGGGAACTTGTCAGTGGATAAACTTAGGAATTTGATATTCAAAACGGAAACTCCTGCTGGCATGGTAAGGTCTAAATCATGGTCGCTCTTTTCATTAAAATATGATTACAAAGTTTCAATATTAACTTTTCAATAAATAAACTCATGAGCTGTAGTAGGAGCAATCCAGCAGCATGCAAGATGTTGCTTGTTTGCAAAAGTATTGTAGGAGACTCAAGATATACCTTAGAAGTATGAAGCAAGTTGCTATAATATATAAATTTTTGAATTAGAAGATTGTGGCATCAACTCTACAAGATTATCAGGGCCACTTATCCAATGCATAAGTTTTTGTTCACACGATGTTTCTACTTTGTCCTGCAGCCAGAAATAGACGCCAACAAGGAAGCTTTTCGAATCATTGATCCTCATGGCACTGGATATGTAGAAATGAGCGTTTTAAAGCGATTGCTATTGCAGCTGCCTGGGGTAGATCATGTAAGCCAGACCATGCATGTCACAAGTATTTTGCATAGCAGGTTTAACCATGAAAAAGGTACCATCTTCACAAGGGTAGCTTCCTATTGTGCTTGATACCCTCAGTAGTTTAGGACAGTTCTTTTTAAACTTAATGACATGAGCACTAGGTTCAAATGGACCTCACAAGCCTGTCACTGTTTGTGGTGCAGCTGGATGATGCAGATATGCAATTTTTGACATCCATGGTGGACGCTGATAAGGATGGTCGAGTCTCTTTAAGAGTAAGGAGGAGTGTGAGAAATTTGATGTGGTAATGCACATTTTGAAATGCACTTTTCTTGGTACGAGACCTGCTGTGTTACTTGCTCTTGCGTTTTGATTCAAATACCTTTACCTATTTCTATATAATATATCTATATCTCTCATCACCGTTTGTAAGTCTATGTTCTCCTGTTTCATGCCTACTGCAGGATTTCGCTCAAATTGGAAGCTGGGAGCCCGTTGTGGAGGAGGCGTCAACTTCAGTAAAGAAAATGGCTATTGAGCGCAAGCAGACAATGAGTCAAAATGTGGAATGAACGCAGTATGTGCTTTAGAATTATGTAACAAAATATAGCTGATTCACTCATGCACTTGCAACAGAGAATGTGCGAATCATAAGATACTCTACCATCAAAAGCAGGCAGGCTACAGCCTTTGCTACTGCAGTCCTTTAGGTCGAAATGAAACATAATTCCAAAAATCTCCCGAATGTTATAAAGTTAGAATGATTTGTCCATCTATGAAATCATGTGCTAGAGGAAGGCGAATAGGACTGCGTCACCAAAAATCGGAATGTCATCAAGCTCTTAGTGTTAGCATACAAAGCTCTAACATTTATGCTGTTAATTTGCCATACGTCTCCGCTGAGCGATTGCCGAACTTTAAGCAGACAGTACTTGGATCTTGCCATGACGAGCGGAGGCTCATCAGATGTCAACGGAGGAGAGTAGCGTTGACTGCCTCGCTATCTTCTACCTCACCCTCCTCATGTGTTCCTGATGGAAGTGTCTCAGTAATTTTGTTGGCTGGAGGAGTGGGAAAGCGGATGGGAGCCAGCATTCCTAAACAATATTTGAAGCTCAGAGGACAAGAGATTGCAACCTATAGCATGGATACATTTGCTAAGATGCCTGAAGTGTCTGAAATAGTAATTGTCTGTGATCCCTCCTGGCGTGATGTTTTCGAGAAGCGCATGTCAGACCTCCCTAAACATGTAACTTTCAAATGGGCTCTCCCAGGATCAGAGCGACAGGTGTGCCAAGAAGTGCAGGTCAAACTTTTTCAACTTATACAATCCCAAATATTATCTAGTGTAAAAAACATTGGATCGCTGCTAATGTACGGAAACCTAGATGCAGTACATGAGCTGCCAAAGCGTTTATGCCTAACATGTGCACATCATTGCCCTTAAGGACTCTGTATACAATGGGCTCCAGCAGATCCAAGACGAGGCCGCCCTAGTGGCTGTCCATGATTCAGCACGGCCCTTAGTGACTTCAAAGGACGCTTCAAGGTGTGTTCTACCACCAAGCACATCACAAGACTGAATTCAGTGCTTATTTGCATAGCCTAAGCAAGGCAAGGGCTTATGATTGACATGTATTCTGCTCGATTGCTCCTTAGTTCCATTTAGATCTTTGCTTCGTTCCTTTAAAGGTGTTTCCTGGATGCTCAAGAAGTTGGTGCTGCTGTTCTTGGAGTGCCAGTGAAACCTACTATCAAAGAAGTTGATGCACAGCTCAATGTTGTCAAAACTTTGCAGCGCTCCAAACTGTGGGAGGTACAGACCCCTCAAGTCATTAGGCCGTCCCTGCTGAGGCAAGGTTTTGAGGTGGTGAAGACGAAAGGTTTGGAGGTGACCGATGATGTCAGGTGAGTACTAAAGATATAGCTGTAGCTATAAGCCATCCCCAAGGCTGGATGTATAGCTTGCTTTGTAGACCTCGTGGCTAGCGCTGTTGAAAGGCAAATGTCATCAACATTTTTCGTTGATATCCCAATTTCACAAACAATCTTGTGTGTCCTCGCTGCAGCATTATTGAGGCTCTGGGACTGCCGGTGCGCATAACCGCTGGCTCATATACCAACATTAAGGTCACCACCCCGGATGATTTGTCAGTTGCAGACAAGTTCCTAGATGAGAGCTCTACTCAGCTGGCAGCGCCGTAACTACTTAGTAAGGTGAATGAGGGGAGGGCAGTGTTCTCCCTTCAAATGGATAAGATATAGCATTGGCCCTGCTACTACCTGATCTCCTTTGTAGGTACATCAAAATATTTTTATTCCATTATGATGTTTCTTTAAAATGTAGACAAGCTGTCTTTTTAAATGAATCAGCAACAATTTCAACTCACAACACTTGAGTTACTGTTTGGAGGTCCACAACTCCCTGGATGACGACTGAACTGTTTAAAATTTGAAAGAATGACTGACAAAAGGGTAAAACATACAATGGTACAAGGTTAGGTTCCAGCTTATCTATGCCCTCACATTGCACACAAACCCAGGCCAGATCTCCCTGATCCCATACCCTCACATTGCCGGAAGATCCCCATAGAAGGTTCCAGGCACTCCACCAAACTGTACACGCCCAAATCCGCCTGTCCACTGTGTTCACAGACATGTATGCCCTCCGTGAGGATGATATCACCACTGTACATCACGATTAGATCACAAGCAGAGCGCCTTGACCCCCATTTTCATGACAACACTACAAGGATGGATATAACTCACCCAACCACGTACAATCTGTCTTGAAGTGCTGCAGCACCACAGCTTGATCTAGGAGAGCTCATGGGGGGAAGCTGTTGCCACCTTCCTTCCCTTGGATCCATGACCTCCACACTGCTTAGTCTAGAGTGTGAACATGCAGCCAGAGGTAAGCAGACTTGAAACATAATATATAAGAAGGTATAGTCCAGATGAGAAGTTGCACCACAAGTTAGATGCCAAGCATGCTCTTTTTGTGCACATCTTGCCTGGTTCTTTGCTCATTGACACCTCCAAAGACATACAAACGACCTTCATGCACGCTGGCCTGGGAAAGTCAAAGTAAGGCACCTCATTTCTTTACAGCAGATAAATTAGTTTTCTAACAAATCTCAATTGCCCTCATGCTGCAACAGCCTGATGGTGCCTGATGCAAAATGACTGGTGATTATTTGAATGAGGATCAATCAACCTGTAAGCAGTCCCCTGTAACACATCCCTTGTAAAATTATATATACTGATATGGATTTACAGAACCAAATCGTCACTCACAGCTGTGTACTTGCGGTCAGCACTCATCTGAGCTTCCAATGGAAGCCATCTCTCACTACCCAGGTCAAACATCTCCACACTCCTTTGGGTTGCCTTCCCAGTCTGACCGCCGATAGCGTAAATGCGTCCAGAGATGCTTGCAGAGGCCAGGGCACATCGTGGTATAGACATGTCAGGCATAGCTACCCATTCAGTCCTTCGCAACCAAAAACGGACTTAAGAATGACTGCAGCTTCATGGCACCTTCCTCATGAAAGTGACACAGAGGAAGTGACGACATTGCATCTTTGTATAGAGACATTGATTTAATGAGGATGATGTGCTTGAGTTGTCAGCACTAGGTGTGCTCATTTGAGGTAGAGTCACCTCAGGGCTTGTCATCATTAGAGCAACAATACCTCAATCACATCCAAATTTGTACACAAGACATAACTTCTGATCTTCCCGATCACACTTCAGCAGCTATTTCCTGTCCTCACACGCCCATCGTCAGAATGATGATACACATTCAGCACTAGCTCTATGGAAGCAAGTTGCCAGCTTGATAGGAGACATATGCCACCTTATCAATGTGTGACTCACCCTCCAGGTTTGTACATCTCCACACTCTTCAACACTTGCTGGACCTGCTGCACCTGTGATCTGCCACCCAGCACAAACAAACTACCTCCTGTGGCGGACACCACCCCGGCATGGGCCCGTGGCAGTGTCAGGTTCAGGCAAGGCTCCCAGAAATCCTCTGCAAGACGGGCAACATGGGAGCGTAAGGGGGTTCCACCCACCTGCACAAGGGAGGTGAAAGGATAATGATTGAAACTCTGGCAGTGTATTTTGAAGGGCCATGCGAGCAAGGGAGGATGTCAGAGATTGCAATCAAGGGAGGATGCTAGGGGTTGCAATCAAGGGAGGATACTAGGGGTTGGAATCAAGGGATGATGCTAGGGGTTGCAAAGAAGCAGGAAGAGGTGATGGAAGAGTCATGTCTAGACACGTACAGAAGAATCATTCAAAGGCTTGTGTGTTGCTTCTATGGTCTTAGCTTCAACATATCATCGAAACAACTCTGCTGCCTCCTTATAAAAACTCACAGACTTTGCATGAACCACAAGTGCAGAGTGCACACAATGGTTCCATTTGCGCCTTCATTCCTAGGGCTGCCACTAAGCACTCAACATTACTTCTTATTACCCTCTCATTGCGGATCCTCATCCTACCCTCTCATTGCCGATCCTCTTACCCCACACTTCACTATCTCCACTCCCTTACCAGCATCACTGATCGCCCTACAACAGCGCAAGCTGCAAAGCTGACGGCTGTAAAGAGTGATGGTCCTGGCTGCCATTTGTCCACTACCGGATCATATAGCTCTGATGTCCTGAGAGACCGCCAGCCATCATCATGACCCCCTAATCACACATCAGCAATGATGCTCTTCATGACCTCATACTTAATGAAGTACTACGCCCACAAAATTCCAACTCTATGTGGCACATCTTGTTAAGAGCAATTAAGCATCAGTACCAATATGAAGCATCAGTACAAATATGAAGCATCAGTACCAGTATGAAGCATCAGTACCAGTATGAAGTATCAGTACCAGTATGAAGCATCAGTACAAATATGAAGCATCAGTACCAATATGAAGCATCAGTACCAGTATGAAGCATCAGTACCAATATGAAGCATCAGTACCAGTATGAAGCATCAGTACCAGTATGAAGCATCAGTACAAATATGAAGCATCAGTACAAATATGAAGCATCAGTACCAGTATGAAGCATCAGTACCAATATGAAGTATCAGTACAGAAGCATCATGAACATGAACTTAACACTTCACCCCCTTGGTTGGCTGTCTTCAACCTCACCGACAGCAATGAGGTATGAGCACTTATGCCTTCGTGCACCCCTGCAGGTACCACCAGGAGGGGGGATGCAGTAGTTTGCTGCAGAAGTGGCTTGAGGTTGGGTTGAGGTGGATGTGGATGCGACAGGATGTACAGTTGCTGCTTGCATGGCATGCATGAAGTAGTGATCTGCGGGGGAGGAGCTCATGAGCTGTTCAAATGAGAGGGCATAGCTGCTGTCCTGAGACTTGAGCTGATGAGTGGACTTATGAAGATTTGGTGGCAGTGGAGGGGGAACAGGGATTGGGGTGAACGAAGATATCGAGAGCCAAGACTTCAAGGGGTTGATGAGCTGCTTATGAATCTGAAGGCAAGATCCGAGAATGAGGAGAGGCTTGTTAGGTGAAGCAGAGTGAAACCAAGGCCTGATAGTCTGCTGGCTGGATTGTGTTTGGTATCTGGTGCCTGCTGGTTAGGCAACCATGTATGAAAGCCACATCTCAAGTCAGAACTACCCTGCACATTCCCACATGTTCATACCCAGTCATACCTCAGTATGACAGACAATGTCCAAGTCCTTAGGGAGTTCATCAGGTCTGACTGCAGACAAGAGGTCTCCCAGGTGGCCATTGCGTTCAGGTGCATCAAAGGCCACCCAATCCACAATTGCTTGCAGCACATCACTCTCCTGCCCACAAGCAAATCACATCACAATATGCATCATGTCTGTAGCTGAAGCAAAGCTGTCATCGTATTTTGACATGGTTTTCTTGTCTGTGGCCAAAGATAGGCTACAAGATCTTGACTGTAGCAAGACATGACAATCAGGCCAGGAGGAAGTCAATATAATACTCTTGCAGTGCTGCATGAGCATGCCACTGCAACAAGATGCAGTTTTATATACTCACGCAATCTACTGCAAGCTCGTTGCTGCTTAACAGCTCCATCAGTACTTCTTTAGAGACAAAGCACAGAGGTGCTACCTCTTGCTGCTCGTCCTCAATCACAGAGCTGCAGTATGTGTCATTTTTTGGCAACTGCATAGGAAGTGTGGACTGGGAGCAGTCCTCCTTGAGAGTTATCTTTGGAGAAGTCTCACCCTCCATTAAGTCCATCTCTGCATGATTCAAGGAGATTTCAGCCAGGTACAAATGTGAAGCTACCTCCAGAGCAGCTGATATGCAATGAGGTGGGACAGACTAGATCCTGTACCTGGATCCTGTACCGGATCCTGTACCTGGAATTCCAGCAAAGGTTATACAAAGGTTCTGAGTGCAGCATCCAAACTACTCAGTAGCTACATTACGTAAAAATGTATGGCGGAAAGCTCTCAATGATCTCTGCCACTGACCTGAGTTCCAGGCATCTTGTTGCGTCCTCAGCTTGATCACTTCCACATGCCCTCGTGGTACATCATGAGACTTAGGTTTTAAGCCACAAAAATTTGCACATGCGTACTCCACCTTCAAGGATTCCCCCCAAAAGTGGCATCTCTAAGATAGTAATCTCATAACCAGAAACGGGGGCAGATCGAGAAGGCACATTACACATGAAATGCTCTGTGTGGACTAACTACTTACCAGATCCTTCCTGAGAGAATGGAAACTGTACCGGCAAGCAAGATTTAGGAGTGGGACGCACGTGTCTCTACCTACACAGCCCCTCATAAACTGCACACGAGACAGCAGATTATTACTTTGTTATGAGGAAGGAGATGCTGCATCTTAAATATCCTCTTAAGCTGCAGAATCACTTCCATCGACAACAATACTCCTTCATGACATGATGATCTGAGGCCCTTCCAAACTTTTCATTGGCTTATATGCATAATTGTAAGTATCTGTAGCATTCCTTCAGGTATGTAACATTGAGGCCAATTGAAGCAGTATATTGCCTGATCTCTCATTACTGCATTTCAAAGCTTGGTTTTTGAATTCTAAATAATTATCATACCTCACAACATGCATCAATGAGTGATGGAATCTCGAGGTATGAGGCAACATCAAGTAGGCAGTCAAGCCTTGAAAAAGACATCTACAAGGCAGTGGACATCCTCTGGATACATGAGCAGAATTTGATGACTAGGGGATTGCGCGACATCAGGGGCCCTTCGCCCATGAAAAAAATAATGCATGTTATAAACATTTGGGTACCTGGATTGATTGCTCATAGATCGCTGTCAACGCTATTGACAGGTCAAAGGCTGATATGTGATCCAGTTTGAATTGAGACGAGCATCCCTCCGCCATTTGAGCCCCAGCGCCTGTGAACAAAGCCCTGAAGTATCCTGAAGAGGCTGCAAGCACAATGCGATGACAAGGGAATTCTTGTCCCTCCTGACCGATGACCACAACATCACAAAGCTGCGCGCTGCGCCACAACTGTCCTAACATGGAGGAGCTGTTGACATCATGAAGATGAACCTCTTTTACATCCTGAATATTATACGATAATGACTGGATTTGAGATGAGGCAATAGGAAACCTCGGCAACCAGGGCTCACTGTTACCTTCTCCACTGCCGAGGTGCTTAAACGCATCTCCGTATATATCAGATATTTCGTTATGCATAAGCAGGGTCACCTGTCGCCAAGGGAGTAATGATTGTAGCTGATATTCAGTACAATCGCGTGTAGTGGCAATGTATGTGGAGCCTGTGAATAACATTTTAGCCTACTCATTGCATGTACGCCTTGTGACCTGATATATATACTTCTATTGCTCTGAAGGTCTTTTAGCATGTACAGTTTTATTCTCAAAATTGATAACGTCTACTACAAATTAATTGTTATCAGGATTGAAAATCTGAAGCAACAGGCAAGTTAATACATCTTGCAGTGCAAAAACCCTAAATGCATGATTGTTAGCAAGGATAAATCTTCAACTAGGTAGGAATAAAAAATGTTAGTATCAACAATTTATTGACTCTGCAGGGTCTTCTGATTTCTTTATACTGGTTAATGACTTTGGGAGTGCCCATGAGAACATGTAGTACATCCCATATGCTAAGTAATAACCCGTATAGTAAACGCCGTCAACTAAGACACCTGCATGTCATGAAGAGCAGGACTTTGCTCATGTAGTTCGTACAGAAAAGAGTTCAACAGCAGCGCATAGACGGTAACTATTTTCTAACTGTCCATGATAGGCATTTTGATCTTAATCTTCAATAGCTGGGTACAAGAGGATACATAGCTTATTAATTCAGAGGCTCATGCATGAGATAAGATGAAGGAAAGTGATAACTCCTGTTGAGAAAAAACTCATAGGTTTACGACTTGATGCTGACCTCCAATACGGAATTTAGCTTCAAAAGCCTGCAACAGAAAGATTTAGATTTAGGTGGTTGATTCAGGGAAGAAGATAGAAACTCATTCATCAAAGCAAAGAAGCCTTGTCTCATAGGTCATATGTCTTACAGTCTCGGGTGTCCGCCCGTCTCCATGCAGGATTTTGGGCAAGTCCTTAATTTTAATCTTTGGGTCTAGAACTTTCCATCTGCAGTCAAGTATGTAAATCTTCAGCATTTCTTGACATTTTTGAATGCAAAATCAAGAACTAACTTTTCTTCTAATGTGAACCATGCTGCATCCTCCAGGCGTACGCCATACTCTAATTCCTCAACACTGTTTTCAGCGTCAGCGTAAATAGCCTCAACTGTTGTCTTGAAGTTGAAGTGACGTTTTACAAAAATTAGCATAGCGATACTTTGCAATCTCTTGAAAAAAGTTCCTTCTGCTTTAAAGATATTGCTGACAGGCGGATTACTGTAGACACTCCACACTTCTGTACCATGACGATTACGCATATTTTGAGCTGAATCAACCCAGGGATTTTGTATGAAATTAATTATGGGCCTCAAAGACTCATTTAACACGTGTATTAATTGCACGCGTTGCAAGAAGGCATTGCTGCCAATATTTCGTTATTTTTTGTCTTCATCGGTTCCACTCAGCTTTCCTTGAGCCTTCGTAGCTTTTTCAGCTGCTTCCCGAGCAAAAGAAGTGTCTTCGAATCTGAGAACACAGACGTTAGAAGTGTACAGTTTTCAAAACACTAAGGAGCATGCTACATTGAAGACTTGCATAGCATCAGATATCATGATACAACAGATAGTTCGGAACTATGAGTAGCTTCGGTACTGATACAATGATAAAGTAAGGTATCTAACTAGTTACCTACTTTGGCTCGTCCATGTCCTCTTTAAACCATTTCATCTGCCTTTCACTGTACAACATCTCCACAGCTGACATGGAGATTGTGCTGAAGTGGCGACGGTTCCAGTACTCTAGGGTTCCATTCAACTATGAGAAGAACATGACCAAGAATGTTTGACAACCAAGGTCGATAATGAAGTCAATAGGGTCCTTTGTATAGATTCACTACAGAGGCGCAGATGCTTCGCGAACTGAGTCTTGTAGGTCAGCCTCATCTTTGAGAACACATGAATCAAAGCACGGAGGTCGCTACATTTGAGGTATCAGCTATCGGCAGCAACTATATGTGCATCAGCATGTAATTCATACTTTTCCATACAAGGGACCCGAAATGTCTTGCTCCAATGGCTCTGGTGGGAAAGGTGCACCAGTCTCTTCAACAAACTTGCGGACAGCCCTCAATCGCTCCACAGTTTTTGGATCCAGCAGGGCATCACGCACCTTTTGGTTTGGGGCACAAAATGCATTCATTTGCCATGCAATACACTTTGTCCAAACAGACACCAGTAAAAGTAATGTACTTGGATTATGCATAAAATCCTGAAAGTTCTTGTATGCTCAAAGAGAAAAGGTTAGAGGTAAATGCCCCTTACCCTCTCAGCAGTCTCGTATGCCGTGGCCCTTCCCACTAGGTCCACAATATCTAAGCGTCCCATGATAGCCCTGGATACTGTCCTAAGTGTCTCTTCATCCAAGCGGATAAGGGGGTCCTCCTCAGCATTCTCCGTCTCTCCGCTGACAGGCGCTGGAGACCTAGAGAAACTGGTGAATCCCACACGGCCAGGCAAGTCCTGCTGGAAAGTGGCAGCAGAGATTGGTACAGGAGCCTTGGAGGCTGTTGACCTGCTGAACAATGCAGATCCAACACGCCCTGCTGTGTCTGCTTGAAAAGTTAGTCCTGTAGCTGGCAACACAGCCTCGACGGCGCTGCCTCCATAACTTTTTGACGTTTTGGGCTCCTCATCCAAATCCTTTGCTCCTTCAAGGATGATGTTAGGGACCTTGCCCAGCACCTACATCAGCAAACCAAATCACTTTCATTGTACTCTGAAAAGAGTCATGTTCTTCGTCCTCAATTGCTGTGCCGTCATTGACACACTTTCAAACAACAGAAGCAACGGCTACTTAAATAGACAGCTGTACAAGAGGAACACCGTTCAAAGAGTGTACATCCTTACCTCTTTAAGGATAGGCATGAAGTCTGAATCTATCTCATAATCAGAGGCATCGTCCAAGGGAGTGGATTCGATGATGTTCACCAAATCAGAACCTGCAGCATGTCCAGTATTTAAATTGCATTGAATCAAGCATGGTAACAACCATAGTTTGAGAACTTGCAGCTGCCTAGAACAGTTGAATGTATACCTGCCCTGAATATATTTAAATGTGATCATTATCTGTACACCTGACTCAGAGCAAGCTATGCAGTTATGAGTTCAAACACTTGCTGTACACAGCATTGTCTGTTTCCAGCGTAAGACCTGTGCTTCTTCATCCCTCCTTAAAAACCTGCATACCAGAAATCTTCTCATCTTCCGCAGTCAGCATGACCTCAGCTACTTTGATAATAGCTGAGCGGTGCTGAGCCACGAGCCTTTGAGAACGACGCCAAGACGCTTTCAAAAGCGTCAACGTCAGCTTGTGATATCTGATACAGGAGGAGGGAAGATCCACTTCAGATGTTTCACAAATCATATGTCCAGCCTTCAACAACACTGGTAATACCCTTCTGAGCTGAGGAAGATGAATGTGCAGATGTTCTCACCCTAGCTCCTCCGCTAACCCAACCGATAAAGGGTCTTCCTGGTTCCTACCAAGCCGATCCTCTCCCAATGCCATGTAGGTATGAAGAGGAGGAAGGTTGCGGAAGCGAGGGTGCAAATTGCAGTGCCTCACACAGTGGTATCTGCAACACATGTTCAAAAGATTAGCACCTGAGCTAAGGTGCAGAAAGCACATAAGATGCCTGTCAGTCTCTGCAGGGTGTAATGCCTAGGCTATTTATGGACAGCTGCTAAGTAGTTTGTATACCATATTTCAATGCCTAGGCTATTTATGGACAGCTGCTAAGTAGTTTGTATACCATATTTCAATGCGCACTGTCACACAATTTGTGACATTCGCACATTGCTTTGTGTTATTGCCAACTCACGCTATTTGAAAGCAGTCTGAGAGGGGCGCAGCTGTGGCTAATGACACACTGTCTTTGCCAAAAAAAGCAAGCTCAGCAGCCCTAGGTGAATACAAAGGTAAGAGCAGAGAGGCCAGGTGGTAGAACTCTCCCAGCCGCTCGTTGCCAATGGTGGCAGCATTAGTCTGAGAGGTGATAACATACAGGGTTCACTAGGAGATTGAAGGATTGGAGCGATGACTCAGCAGACATAGGCTGCAGGGATTTAAGGTTAAGTGTCACATAGCAGGAGGCACGTGTAGAGGAGATGAGCTTGCCCGTTGTCAACAGAGTTAGGTATGAACAACAACAGCAATATTCAGCACTGTGAATGTTTACCTTGTAGTTGGTCTTCCAGTCCAGCACCTCCATCATCTCAGGGTGTACATTAGGGTCCAGGGACTCCTCACTGACACGAAAAGCAGATATAGAAGGAATCAACTTTGGTAAGATTTTAGGTGCTGCAGCTGCGGTGCAAAGATTGCAGCTGTTATCTGTAAGGTTCATTTCACTTGATATTGACAAGAAGGAAGCTTCAACTCTTTGATACAAGGAACTAGGGCACCATGCAAAGGTTTGACGCACAACAATCGGCAAGATAGGGATCATGCTCAAGGATTAACAGTAGCATGCCACTGTCAGCGAGGAGAGTCTGCTTGTCAGGAAGGTTGCGAACTCACCTTTTCACAAACTCCACGTAAGGTCCTACGCCTTTCCTCTGACTCCACAAAGTAGCAAACTTTATTTCCTCCATACCAGGAGTCAATGCAAAGGCAACCGCCCTTGCTGCTGTAACAAGGGCAATCCTGAGGGTACAACAAGTACAGCTTGATGTTGTGTTTTTCAATGTAGACTGGAGATTAAGAGTATCAGTCTAGTGTGCTTCCTAAATTTTCATCTTCCCTGCCTCCTTTCATTGCAACCTTACATTCAAGCTCCTAACACACGTGGACGCTTGTTTCATGTGAGGTATACTTTTGCATGCTACATTGCTCTGAGGAGATTTGGAGAGTAATTGTAAGGAGAGGGATGTACGTCACCTATTCTTAGCTTCAGAGGGAGGTATCCTAATTGCTGGCACCCCCCAGTTGATGCCCTCCACTAGCTCCAGAATCATAGGCAAGGAAATCTTCTCCACATTTCGCCGCACTGTCAGGATAGCCGCCTCATTCATCAAGTTGGCAAGTGAAGCAGCAGACCATCCCTGAGCAATGATGTATCCAAACGATTAACCTTCAGAAGCTCTTGACTTACGCCTTATGGTAACTTGTTTCTATCAACACTCGGTAACAATAATAATTATGACAAAAGTGAAACTCTAGTTACTCAAAGCTCAGCAACATTTTCATACCTGAGTCACCTCAGCCACACTGGAAAGAATGGAAGGGCTCTCCAAAGGCTTGTTTCGACTGTGGTATTTCAGGATCTCCATTCTTGCTACAGGACCTATGAAAAAGCACACAAGGAGTCAGGTATTGAGGAGGACTTCACTCCAATAAGGACATTGCAAGCTGCATCGTCTTTAGCTAAGTCAAAGTTTAAGCCTAAGGGTGAAGTTGCACTGACCTGGGGAAGGAATCTCATACACTGCCTCAAATCTGCCTGGCCTCAGCAATGCTTGATCAAGGTCTTGAGCCAAGTTTGTGGCACCAATAGTGAGCACCTTTGAAGACACATCAACAATCAGTGATGTCAATGACAACAATCACTCTTCTTGACATGGTACAAGTCAAGGTATCTGCTCAGCTGCAATAAAATTTTCCTCTTTTAAAGAGAACAGCTGTCTTGAAATTGACTAATCATTACAGAATGACAAGACTCTGTAACCTTGCTTAGTGCAGTACACACTCCTCACACCTGCTCCAGTTTCCCATGAATCCCATCCATTTGCACCAGCATGGCCAACAGGGCACTCTCGCGCTCCATACTCCCAGGGTCACCACCTTGGGCACTGCGTGCCCGCCCAATGGCATCTATCTCATCAATGAAAATGATGGAGGGAGACCGCTTTCGAGCCGTCACAAACAGATTGTTCACACGAGCTGCAGCCACACCCGCATACATCTCCACAAATTCCGATCCAACAGAGCTGAAGGGCAACATGCAAGCATAGGGTTTCAGCCAAGAATTTAGGGTGCATGGTTTAGAACAAAGGCCCCTGTCAAAATCAGCTAAGGCTCAAGGAAAAGCTCCTGTCTTGTCCCATTAAACATCTGAATCCCCCTTCAAGTAATCCTCGCTTCAAGTTACTTCAAGGATAAGAATGATGGTATGCACAAGGTCCTGTTTGATGCATCCCCCCCCCTCCCCCCCACCTAAAGAAGGCTACCCCAGCCTCCCCGGCAATGGCACGGGCCATGTACGTCTTCCCTGTGCCTGGGGGGCCCTGGAAAATGATGCCTCTGGGGACCTTGGCACCCACCTGAAAACATGTTACAAGCAAACATTTGGAAAATCATCTCTGAATGTAGTGGCCCATTTGGAACCTGGCCAATCAAAAAGCTATATTACAATAGATGGATGTACAAATGGCTCTCACCTTCTTGTACACAGGATCTCCCAACAACATCTTCACAACTTCCCTCATCTCGAAGATAATGTGATCCAAGCCAGCAATGTCCGCGAATCTCACACCAGTGTCCCGCAGTTTGCCTGTCTTAGCATCCTGCATTCATAAGTTGTTGAGATTGTGAGAAGAGAGATTTGATCAAGGTCCTCTGGCCATGGCCATTTTATAGCCACTGTAAGGTGAGCATGCCTTTTGATTAAGTCGAGTGCAAAACACACCTTGGTCATGAACTCTCTGGCAGTGCTGGCAGTGAGTTTATCCCACATGCTCTGCTCCTTGCTTTTCTTCTTCTTCTTACGATTGTCCCACATGCGATACGCCGGGCTTGCTGTAAACCATGTTAGGATCATAGTACAGGCGCGACCAAAGACACAGAAAGCAGCTGCCTTCTCATAGAATTGGAGTTTGTCATAACTTGTGAGCCACGCCAAGAAATCCCAGCTGCGCAGTTTGGAGAACACAGATTTTAGAAAAATAATAGCTTTGCCTGACTGTCCTGAGCATTCAACATGGACTAACAGCCACTGGGGACCTCAATCTTTCTTGTTGTTAAGGAGGTTACATGAAAGCTTAACTTCAGGTCAAGACCATACCTTTATAAGCTGGGATGCAGCAAGTGAAAGCCTCACCATTCATTAGGATCCAGCAATTGGAGCTCAGTTCGCACTTGAAGGACCTTATTAAAAGCTTCTTCTGGCAGTACATAGTGCCCACTTTTTTCATCCCAAGACACCTGTACTTCACGAGACCGCAAGTACTGAAGCATCACTCCTTGGTCCCAAAAGTCACCTGTGAACCAGAGATAATATGTGCAGCAGTTCAAAAACTCTAGCTTTTTCGGATTGCCAACATGAAGGATTTACTTGCACCATACAAACACCATACAAAGACCATACAAAGACCACCAACTCTCAGAACTTGCATCTGGCAATATCAAGCCTTCACTAACCTGGAAGGTCTACATAAAAACGATATTTCTCCATGTTCCATTCTGGCATTTCAGGGCAGTACCACTGCCTGCATAAACAGATTGACATGTGATTAGAGTAAAACAAATCCAGAACATGAGAGGATTCATGAGCATAAGGCAGGCAGATGCACATGTTCTAAATTAATTTCATGAAAATAGACACTATTTCAAAGTTGATCACAATTTAGGAGACATGTGAAACAAGATCAACGCATTTTAGATTCTAAATGTTTGAAGGCATCTGATTTCGGTGCTAGTGTGACAGGGATGACATGCTTGTTGTCCTGTGGTAGTGATGCGGGCATGTCCTGCATCCCCTGCGATGATAAACATTAGCTGTGAAGGTTGAAGGAACCCACAGAGGATCATGAGGCGCCTTGGGGTTTGGGATCAGCAGGTTGATGGATCGCTCAAAGTTGTCCTTCAGCCAGGGATATGCTTCTGGTACACCCAGAATAGAGGCATACCAGGGATGGGGGACCTGTTGAAATGGGAAAGAGCCATATAGAAATGTCCTCTCACTGACGTCCTGCACGCTTTTCTCGTGACACTCATTTTGACATTTAAATGCTCAACATTTTAACCCGCGACGTAGGCCATGACTAACATGCATCACAGACAAACATAGCGATGCTGTCAGAAGGAAAGATTGGACAGTTCCTCAGCGTATCCAGCTAAACAAGAATCATAGTTCGAAACATGAAGAAAGTTGTTAGCCCCGACACCCAACGCAGAGAGATGTAGAGACCTTACCTCGACTATAGCCGTCTTCATATCACCATACACAACTACTCTTTTTATTCTATTCGCCTCAAGAAGCTGCAGAAACTTGGCATAACTTATCCGCATATCCCCAACAATGCCAGCTTGAGGTATTAGCCCCCCTGGTAACAGATGAAAGAGGCTGTTACAATAAAGAGCAATGATGAAGGGCTGCACAGGAGCATTGAAGGTGAGCCATCTCATCATCATTTTGAACAGAAAATGTTGATTTTCTTACTGTACTCGATCCGATCTGCAAGCTCATTCCAAAACATTTGCGGATGAGCTGACCAAATGGCATCTTTGAATTTGACCCAAAGCTCGGGATCCCATGCATATGTTAGGTCAATGCCTGTGAGCTTGTAGGTCCAATCCATGAAAGTGATGTTCTCATCCAAAGAACTGACCATGTCTTTAAACATATCATTTTCCACAGCCATATTTGCATGAATTCGTAGTCTCATCACAAAATCTTTCATGCCCTGAGCCCATTCCTCATTTTGCACTAATGAAAGAGATAATGCAGCGATCGGTGACAGTGCCATAGCAGCGATCATCTGGGGGGGCAGTTTTTTCCCCACGTCTTGATCTGATGCCTGCCCAGAAAAGAATTGAATTATATATTTGAAATTTTCAACCGAGAGGTACAAGTCATCCTTTACCGTGTTGCTGGAGGCGACATTATTTTTTCCATCGTCATGTGCACAGAGCCGCCGGCTATGCGATGATTGCTGAATGATTTGCTTTTTCGGAAGCGAACGTGAGAATGATTGTCTACAGCAAGCCAAAGAATATCGCCCTGACGTTGACGCATTCAGGCCAGACGAACGTCTTAAATTCTCCATGTTGAATGCTATGAACTGCTTAACATGGTTTATGTGACAAATTTCCGAATAGGCATGCAAACCTTGCATTGATTGAGCGAAACCTGATCTATACCCTCATTCTTCTGTGATACAGATGGTATAATTCTCGGCCAGTTTACTGAATAAAAATGAAAATATCTTAAATCAAATCCCCTGAGCACCGATTCACAGCAACATAAGTTATAAACATTAGTACCAACAATTGTCCGAACAATTAACTCCAATGTACATACTTGCCGACGCATTATTAATTACAAATGTCTCGAAATTGGAAGAGTTCTGTACAGGCTTAAGTACATCTCTCTCTTTTGAAGATGTTGTCAGACAGGTCGAAATTGACTGTTAAAAGATGTATCCTAATGAAAGTCTCCATCCTGAATAAGTTTAAAAACTACACAATTAAATTAATAAGTTTTGAGAATAGAGATCTGCATGTGCATGCTGAGAGTCGAATATAGCAGACACTGAATATGTACCTGTAGTTTTCAGTGTTGCAGTAGTGTTTTGGACTAATCAGTACACATAAATCTCCATGTCAATTGTCACCTAACGTAGTACAAAACATATTAGGACCTCTCTAAGTTCTCTTAACAGTGATTGGAATATGTACACGGAGTGATGATTCTTCCAACTTCAATATTATCAACAACATGGGTAGGTACTTACTTCGGCATGGAAAATTGAATGCTTAGGAGGTCATTGTGATCAGTGTACAAAGTGCGAGTTCAACAAGTCAACAGATGTACCAGTTACGTACTTTTCTTGTGCGATCATTTAGAAATTCCTCTTCTACGAAGATGCAATCTTAGGTTCGGAGCGGGAAAGGTGAGAACAGCTTATGATGTTGGTAACGGAGAGGCGCATCAACCTAAGATTGTGATTTGAAGAAATGCGTTTTCAACAGATGAGTTAAAAGAGTCAGAATCGCTTCATTTGCCATAAGCTTCGACAGGGATGAAATGTCCACAACTTTCTGCTCAAAGATCAGACAGGAGTTCTGGCCAAAAATTTAAAAGGTGCGTGCCGTCCGATCACATAATATCAGCTTCATGCAATATTGACACACTTGCATTGATGCACCTAATCACTGTCAGATTTGCAAATGTTGGAGATGCCAAATTGAAGCGCAACTTCAGTTCAACAGATGATGTTGTTCAGAGTTCACTGATGAGTGGGCAGGTAGTAGCCTGAAACAAAAAATTCAAACCATGGCAGCTGAGTTTTTATGACAAAGTAACATTGCCTGTTCTTAACATCACAGTGAATATTGTGCATGTAACCCAGATCATGTCAGGGATAGCATAAGCATAACCTCCAAACGTAAAAACATGTTTCTTTCATCAGGGCTTGGTCAGGGTGTCACAACAACCGTCTGAATTCGCGGACATCTCTCAAAACAAAGACAAACCACTACAGCCACATGAGATAGTGACTACACAGAAAGACCACTCTTGGATACTCAAGGTGCTTCAACCTGGCAAGAAATTATATGAAGGCTACGGGACTGCACGACCATCAGTTTTTATTCCCAATGGACCAATGTTTGTGAAGCAGATGCAAGAGGTAAAAAATCTTGCAATATTTGCCTGCAGGCCCAATACACACTATCAGGTTGCAGCACCTTGCATTAAGATGGTTGTGCATACATTTAGCTTAATATGATCCACGTAGCTCTTGCCCAACTTAACAAACGACCCCTCTCATCGCGATTTTTTAAACCCAGCATGTCTGAAGCTTCAATAATTATTTATTTGAAAGCTGCCTTCTCTGCGGAAATCTGCCATAAGGTCATGTCAGATCGGGGGGGGCCAGGCAGTTGGATGTGGAAAAACTTGCCTAAGAAGCCAGTGCAAGGGCTTCCCCGTCCCCCAGGAGGAGCCGCAGCTCTGTTAGGAGATGCTGCCACGATAGCAAAGAAACGGCGTCTAGCTGCAGAAGCTCAGGAGGAGGCAAAAAAGAAGGCAGCTAAGAAGCAGAAGATGCTTGACTTGCGGAATGAGTTTCTATCAGAATCTAGAGGAGGAGCTGGAGATTCCTCTGCAAAGAAATCTTTAGGGATGAACAAAGATTGGGTCAAGAAGCAACCACCGCCTGGCGCTTCCTTAGTTAGTGATATCACTACAGGCAATGGAACAGGAATGGATTCTGCTAGGGAGGAGGCTTTACAAGCATACAGATTGCTTAAAGCAAGGCAACATCTGAAGCACCAGCCAGCTAAGGTTATGAAAAGAAACTAGTAAATAGATGAGACTGATTTCAGTTTTTCAATTTTTAGGCTGCTACGTCAATTAGATCACCATTACGCACATGTGGAAAAGAAATAGCTCAACATGCATGCTGTTTCTGCACACTTCACGTGTTTTCAAAATTCCAGTGTTTGGATAAAATCTGCATGGATTGCACCTCTGCTCATCCTGATGCTCAATTAGCTCTTTTTCCTACACCCATATTTTTTAATATTAGGTATGACAGCACAATTGAGACTTGTTTGTGCTGTTACTCCTACTTGGCTGTCAATAAGGAGCTGAATAAGCACGTGTTAATTTTTCAAATTGTAAAATGCTTTTAGCGCATCAGTTGGCACTTGGCGCGAAGTAGGTATGCCCTTTTCGAAAAACCTGCATGAGTGTCAGCATTAAGAAAGCCCTACAATCGTCCAAGATGCATAGGGTACATAAAATATAAATGCAATGGTCATCCAACAGTGATCTTTTGGGCCGCCCGCGGTCAGAACACCCAGCAGGGTTTTAGATTTGCAATACCTTTTTACATAATATTGTCTTAAAGAAGTATTGAACCGCATTCTTACTTTGAATTTAAAGAAAAGATGTTGTGATTGCCATCTATTGGAGAATGTCAGAGCAGCAAGCTAGTTCGAACACCCTTTTCGGCTCCATTTACAATTTGGGTGGAAGTATAGTGTCATATGCAACTGATACCCTAAATTCTTTTCTGGGGTGGGAGGACTTGGAGATAGTCGATCCTGATGCCGACTCTGCTCACAAGGGGGCCGAAAAACCAGACGAAGGCATAAATCAAAACGTACAATACGCTCTGTATTTATCTGATTATTTTTCATAGTGCAGCATTTCTCACCTTCGCATATGTTCACAGGAGCGAAAGCAAGCATGGGGTACGAAACAGTTTCAACAATATATCGGAATGGATGTCACGTCACTTCTTAGTGTTCCTGTGTGGATCATGGAGCCATTCACGATTCTCCAGAAAGCAGCTGAGATCATGGAGTACACAGAGCTGCTTGATAAGGCAAACGCATGTACTGATCCATATGAGAGGTGCACTCGATTGTATATATGCTTGTGTCCTCTCATTTTTAATGTTAAAATGGTCTATTCACCCAGGTTTGCATGGGTAGCAGCATACACAGTATCTCCTTTTGGAGCTGCTGAGAGGGCATGGAAGCCGTTTAACCCCATTCTGGGAGAAACCTTTGAGTTAGATATTGGAAATGGCGTCCGTTATCTGGCGGAGCAGGTTTGAATCAATACCCCAGATACAAAGCTTTACTTAGATCACTCAAGATTAGTTTGTGTAGCTATTAAACCATCAATACCCTTACAATGTGGTCACGTTTCATTCCTTTGGCTGTGGCAGGTCAGCCATCATCCTCCCATTTGCGCTGCTCATGCGGAGAATGAGCACTTCTGTTATGACCTTGTGTCTGCACCTACAACTCGCTTCCTAGGGAACTCCCTAGAGGTGTACCCCTATGGTGAGATAGATGCATAATCCAAGTGGAGGGGACAGCCAAATGAACCTTTGTTTTTATATGCAAGTCCATATAGTTTCTGAGAGTCCAGGGCTCCAGAACGCAATTAAGTAGCACGTTTTAGGGTTTAGGTCATCCTTGCATTCTTGGATGATATACCCCCGTCACTTCCTCATGTGGACCTTCGTTGCAAGGTTATCTTCTCTACATCACGACAGCCTAGAAGAATTCATGCAAAGTAGCTTTACTGATGCAGTACACCTTTCTTTTATTTGCTACCTTGTTGTGTAAGCTTGAATGAACATGTCTTGTATCAGGTCGGACTCGTCTCACACTCCGTGCTCACAATGAAGTTTACACTTTAGTGCCACCTAACGCTATGGTTCACAACATCGTCATTGGGCGAACTTGGGTTGATGTCTTTGGCCCCCTGACTCTTAACTGCCAAACAGCTGGAACGAAGTGCATTCTGAATTTCACACCTTGTGGATGGTTTGGCTATGGTCGTCATGAGTTCAATGGTTACGTCACTGATCAAGGTAAGTTCAACTGTGTAGTTAAGGTCATGAGTTCAATGGCTGTCGGAGTGACTAGTGCAAAGTCATAAGAATTGAGATCAGTAATTGATGACTGTTCGCATGATCTGGCTACTAGCAACTCTGTCAAGTACTCATGATCAATTGCTTTGTTTCAGATAATTAAAACTGCAAGTCCTTTTTCGAGACAAAGTACAGTCATTTGGATCATACTCTCACTCTGCCACGCCAAGATTTGCCAGAACTTCTGCTGCAGATGGTGTGAAAAGGATAAAGCTTTTTGGGAAGTGGAATGCGTTCTGCGACATGGTGCCCTGCAGCGAGGATGGTGAGGCAATTCCAGATCAAGACCCGGTTAGGATGTGGACTTGTACAGAGAAGCCCAAGGGCGATTACTACAGCTTCACAAAGTTTGCTCACAAACTAAACAGCATCGATGGTGCAAGGGCACCTTTGCCCTCTGACTCCAGGTGTGCCTGAGCAGCATCTGTGCTGTGATACAGTTATGAAGTTGATAGTAATGCACTTACTCAACTGAAGAGCCATGATATCAGCAGAAACACAAGTGCCCATACTTCTGCCCCAACTTCTGCACATGCAGAAGATGCATGGTTTGCATAGAATTCTGTGTTCTAGACATACCTGACTGTTCTGTGTGCCTCAGGCGCCGCCCTGATCGCTCAGCCTTGTATGCTGGGGAGAGTGGCACAGCTGGTGCAGAGAAGCACCGACTGGAGGAAATGCAGCGTGCAGAGCGCAGGGAACGTGATAGACTGGGAGATAAGTGGGCTCCACGTTGGTTCTATCCCGTGGAGACTCCTGAGCTGTTTGAAGGGGAGCTAAGCATTGAGAAGGTGGGCATGTCATTAGTCATCCATCATGTGATCCATCAGGGATGTGTGCATTTCCAAGAGAAGCAGGTTTACATGATATTTAATAAAAGGGTTCATGATAGGTAGACTGAGGTTGCCTCAATTTCAAGTGGTACTTACGTTCTCTAAATAGGTTCCCTTTTGGCAATGGAATGGAGAGTACATGAAGCAGCCTGAGCGCCCTAGTGGGGCTAAAGAGGAGGACGTGGATGGCAAAAACTTCTGCCCCTGGCAGTATCCTGACATTCACGATCATCTGTAATGGTCTCATCTGCACTGCTGTCAATGAACGTTTCACATTGCGCGTCACATGCAATAGCTATGACTTAAATCAGGCTTGGCTCTTGAAAATGGCGTGGAAACTCTCGCATGAGATCACTTAGGAATAAGTGTTGTTGATATGTTGTGTCTCTGTCGTGATCTGACATGCAATCTAAGGAACTGCTTTGGAATGTTACATTATCCTCACCAAGAAAGTTTTTTAGTAGAATCACTTAGAGATGGTAGGTAATGTATGATGGGTAATTACAATCATGGCATGAAAGATAAGAAAGGAACATATCTAACAACAGGTATCCTCTCAGTCCAGATGCAGCTGCCATGATCATGATCGAGTATGTACTAAGAAAGCAACAAACGTTCTTCACCTATCATGATTAATTGAATAGTGAGTCATCATCAAATTCAGTGGAGCCTATCATGTTGAAGATGGCATCCCGTGTCAGTACCTCTTCATCAAATCGCTTATTTACTGACTGCACATACGAGTCGCGTAAGTCATCAAAAGCTGTTTCCTGTAAGCTCGTGTTGTAATGCGCATTTATGTTGCTCACTCCAGCCAGCAAGGCGCCTATTCTGCGTGATAATGCATTCCGAGTGTCTGCCTTTGCTTTGCCCTCCTCTACCAGTACTTCATGCACCACACCAGGTGAGTTTTTAAGCCACAATCCTCGTCCTTGTTCAGAGAGATCCAGCTCAGCCAGAGTGAGCCTAACAAAGTCCTCTCTGGGTCGGCTTATCACACTGTCTGAACCTTTATCCCACTGAACCATAAGGCACGCCCTTTTACCCACATCATGGAGCGCCTGCATGGCATGCCCACACACTGCAAGCGCAAGCCCAGCTTCAGAGCCCGGAGGAAAGACATCTGGAGGTGGAGGAAACTGAAACATAGGTGTCGGGACTGCGTCAGGCTCTGACTGTGCTGGTAATGATTCTAGGCGCTCCTTCACTGGGACTCTGAAACCAAATGTGTCCCAGCTAGTCAGTAGGGATTCTACTATTGGAGCAGCCGTGAAGAGGCCTGGCTCAATATCTACAGGTACATTCAGTACCTCTCTAGGTGGCAGTACAGATCCTCTGACATCAAAAGAGAGTAGGAGGTTGCCATGGCAGCCAGAGGTTGATGCGATGCATGGAGGTTCAAATCGCTCAGCTGTGGCTGGAGGCAATTTCATTACCATCTTGATTCCACTCCGGTTCTCTTCTGCCAGAAAGCTGTTAGCACATGCACAAAATCAGAGCTTAGACCATCATCTCTGTTGATGGCTTCCATATCCAAGGGAATAATGCAAAGACATTTCAATGGGGATATTTTTGTAGGCTGCAGGTAACACTATGATTAGAATGCTGAGACTGTACACTTGGTCTTGGGTGTCTTACAACACAAGGGCTTCAAATGTGAGCCATACATAAGGAATATCCTTTGGGAGATCAGTGATATAATATGTGTCCAGTCTCACCGCAGTAATGTTGTCGCGCTTGAGTAGCCTCTGTAGGAAACCTGGTGCTGCCCTTTAAGTATGGCACATCTGCAGCGCAAGGCACTCCATTCACGCTGACTCTGCTGAGCATCACCTTCTGGAAATGAAGACGATGCTGGCAAGTACGAGGCCAGCCTTCTTTGCAGCAGGTCTGTGAGGTGCATCCTCACACTATGAGCAGATATAAGCAGCTTCCAGTTTAGGCCTAGTACATCCCTCTGCAGACTTTCAGCATATTTATTTTTATTGCCCTGAGCAGAAGCCAGGGCAACGACTTCTGCCTCAGCTGCCTTGTTTGGGTCAAGAGAGTCACTTGACTCAAAAGCTTTTGGAGCTTTGACTCCTACAATCTTTGCAGCCGCTCCTGCAGCTGCTATTTGAACCTCTAGTGAGTAACCCAGTTTCTCCCCTGGTGTATATCCTTTGGAGTCCTCAGGTTGTACTAATCTGTTTCCACTTGTACTAACATGCTGCATTTGTCTTGAATATCGCTGCAGTTTCCTGAGTTGCCTTCCAAGCTCTCCATCCCGAGTAACAACCATGTGAAATTCCACCTATCACTGAGTGTCCAGGCTGCAAAAGATACATAAGATGAAAACACAAGGAACTTAGTCAGAAACCTCTAATTGATTAATGCTATTAAGCATCAAATACACTTTACAGAAAGATGTGACGCTTACAATGGCGCTTGGGCTAAGTTGATCAAAACATTAAGATTCTATGCCTTAAGACGGAATTCTGCCGAGTTCAGCTTGCATTACTGTGTCGTTCTAATTGACTGGAGTTTATTTGATCTGAAGAAGCTTTAGGAAGAACAGCAGATCTCGGGAGGACCACTCCCACACTTAGTCCATACTGGCCCGCCCGTATTGGAGGTGAGTTAGGTACATACGAAGGATTATTGTAAATTGGAAGCTGTGCCTCTAATAACAAGTTCACATTGCGCTGGAACAGTGATTTTACCGCAAGTTTGCATCGCTTACAGCCAGCGCTACAGATTTTACTTCAATTTTATCCATTTAAATTGATCATTAATCTTCATGGAGGAAGATGCCGAGATGCAGTTTGAGACCTCCAAAGGTGTCAAGGTCATCTCATCCTTTGATCAAATGAGCTTGAAGGAAGAGCTTCTACGTGGATTGTATGCTTATGGGTTTGAGAAGCCTTCTGCTATCCAGCAAAGAGCCATCATTCCCATCGTCAGCGGTCGGGACGTGATAGCTCAGGCTCAGTCAGGAACAGGAAAATCATCCCTTATATCTGTTACAACTTGTCAGCTTCTTGAGACCAACACGAGAGAGTAAGAGCGGAAGAGATCTTGACGAAGTCGCTCCGCGGTTTTAACATTTATGTTTGCTCAGGTGCCAAGTTCTCATTCTTTCTCCGACCAGAGAGCTTGCCCAGCAAACCGAAAAAGTCATTTTGGCAATAGGGGATTACATGAACGTGCAAGCACATGCGTGTGTTGGGGGAAAAAGCCTGGGTAGGTTAAGCTTCCTTTCCTGACCATGAGCTCAACTACATAACAGAAATTGTCAATTTTCTTCCAGGTGAAGATATTCGTAAGCTGGAGGCTGGAGTACATTGTGTGTCTGGCACACCAGGCCGTGTTTTTGACATGATCAAACGCAAAGTGTTGCGTACTCGCAACATCAAAACTTTGGTCTTGGATGAAGCTGATGAGATGTTGGCAAAGAACTTCAAGGACCAGATTTATGATATCTATCGCTACTTACCCCCTGAGACGCAGGTGGGCTAAGTGGTCAATCTACACATGCCCGAGCTGCACAGCACCCTCCCTGAATGTTCTGCAAGACCTTTACTGTACCCATTTTTGCTTTTCAATTTATGCGACAGGTTGTTTTGGTCTCAGCTACTCTGCCCGCTGAAGTGCTGGAGATGACCACCAAGTTCATGACGGACCCTGTACGGGTACTAGTGAAGCGTGATGAGTTGACACTCGAGGTGAATTCTGTGACCAAGACCATCCATAGGAGGACATGTATATATCGCTTTCAAAACTTTTATAAGAATCCTGCCTTGCCTGTTAGTGATCTTAGTGCGCAAATCCCAAATCAAATTCCTGAGAGAAGGCGCATGTCTCCGCCCCCATCAGACATCTTGCGGGTTGCAACATGTCCAAAAAAAAATTCTTGATATCTGTAACAGGGTATCAAACAGTTCTTTGTGGCAGTTGAGCGTGAGGAATGGAAGTTTGACACTTTGTGTGACTTGTACGATACATTGACTGTCACTCAAGCAGTTATTTTCTGCAACACTAAGAGGAAGGTGAGTGGTGTTGACAGTTGAAATATTCCTAGTCCTGCATCAAAAAGAGTCATAACGTCTGTGAATCTATGTGGCATGTATGTATGAGGCAATGTTGAGATATAGGCCTCTTCTTGTTCCTTCGTGGCTCTCTAAGGATATCAAAATGTCATTTAGCAGGGAGCTTGCTAGAATCTTTAATAGTTTGTATTTGATTCAACCAATCACTTCGCATTGGCAATACATCTGAGTATTCACTACCTCGACAGGTGGACTGGCTGACTGAAAAGATGCGCCAGAGTAACTTCACGGTTGCCTCCATGCATGGTGACATGGTGCAGAAGGAGAGAGAGGCTATCATGGGGGAGTTCAGGTTTGTTAGCCTTGAACAGCAGCATATCCCAAAGCTCCATATGTTTACTACAAAAAGCAAACAAATTGCAGTTGAATTCTACAAAACGAGCCTCCTTTCTTGCAGGGCTGGATCTGCACGTGTTCTAATTACGACTGATGTCTGGGCTCGCGGTCTTGATGTGCAGCAAGTGTCTTTGGTCATTAACTATGACCTCCCTAACAACCGAGAGCTCTACATTCACAGGTAGAAGTCCTGAACATAACATGATGGTGATGTGTAAACAGTGTTTTAGTCTTCTGCTCTCGTCTCTGAGCTGCTCAAATGTCGATCCTCAATGTCGTCAAAATGAATTGTCTATATGTCAGGATTGGTCGTTCTGGGCGTTTCGGACGCAAGGGTGTAGCTATCAACTTCGTTAAAAATGATGATATTCGCATATTGAGAGATATCGAGCAGTACTATTCTACACAGGTGAGTAACATTTTTATATGTGATACTTAATGCTTGCATTGTCACTGTCTGTCATTAAGTGTTAACATTGTCGTAGCATTGTTTGATTAAAACAGTAAGTCTCGCCCTTTTCTTTCAGATCGATGAAATGCCGATGAATGTGGCCGAGCTCATTTAAAAGAGGAATCAAGCATTGATCGCGATGCTTTAGCTGTCATTGTTTTTGGTGCGCAGCATTCTGATTGAAAATGCGTTGCGATATTGATAATGCTGTTTTTTTGCTCTGTGCACATTTTAAGAATACTTTTAAAAGAAAAATTGTGTTGAGCTGCTCCACAAATTTCTGGTTTCTTGATCAAGTTCCGTTCCACTGAACGCTTCTAGATCTAGCCCTAATACTCGACAATGTTCAGATCTAGCTACGTTCTCCAATCCATCAGACAACAGCGAAAATCGGTAGTATTGAAACCTAAAATAGAGAAAGGAAAGAAACTGAATGACAGTCCTACCCAAGTTCAAATATGTTCACAGGAAAGGCCTTCACAATTTCACAAACAAAATCATATCAAATATGCAGAGGTAAGCATGCCTATATGCAGATGACATGCCTATATGTGAGACACCTTCATGTTTAAAAGTTAAAATGAGGAGAGCCCTAACCTCCTACACCATCCATTACAGATATGAGTGGAAAAGAAAGACTCAAAGCCATCAACTCCTTTATCTGTGGCCCCATTCATTCGCGCCCTTGAGTTGCTGGCGCAGTGATGTATGACAGGATCAGTGAGTGTGAAACCATCAGTGGGGTTCCACACTCCCTGGATGTCGCACACAAGCTTCACACCACCAGAGGCTTCATATGTGAAGTGTGAAAAGCACTGTGGGATCTCAGATGTACTCATCAAGTCATGATGACCATCCTCTTCTCCCTCTCCCTCCTCTACCTCCTCATCGATGACACCTGAAATTTTTCCTACTTGAAACAAATTCAGGACAGCCCCTGCATTGTTGTTCCACTTCGTAAATTTACCATCCAGCTCTTGCTCAGTACAGAACGTAGCGAGGCCTGACGGGTACCGTGAATCTTTCACCTGCACAGTAGTAGTATCAGGCAAAAACATTGGGCTTACAATCAAGACAAAACAAGGACAGTATGGACAACAAGACAAGCACACAAATTTAGTAATGCGAATTATGGCAAAATGCTCAACACTTGCCTGATAAAGAGTGCTTTGCAGAAAGTGGACTTGAACCTCAGGCCCTCCTTTCAGTCTGTTATTGAACAGCAGCGCAAGCTCCTCTGCTTGAGCTGCAGTTCGACAGAAGCGCTCATAATGCTCCAAGACTTTCTTTGTTCTGATGAGCTTTGACTCTTTAGCCACTAACCTTGGCCCGTGGCACAGTGCCGTAGAAGCCTTATCTGTGTTGCTCACTACCTCACTGCACTGCCAGACCTCCTGCTCCGAACCCTCTTCAAAGGTCTTCTTATACAGAGCTAGGCCACGGAACTTGATCCAGTCCATAGTAATATATTTCATGGTATCAGCATTGAGCATGACAGGCTGCACAACCTCCTGTACCAGCTTCCGCTCAATGAGACTATAGCGCTGCCGCCGCACCACCTCCGGGCCACAGTATATGTCCCAACCCTCGCTGTGCACAAAAAGCACCTCCCCAAGGCGTGTACCTGTTTCAGATGCAGTTTGACCCGTAGTAGAGCTCTGTGCTGCACTCTTGTTGAGTCCAGTTGCTGCTGACAGGGACCTGATTGTCTTTGAAGTACCTGTTGGAAGGTTAGAGCCTAACTCTGTTTGAAGGGTGGTGATAGAGGTTGCAAGAGAACTGAATGCTGACCGCAGACAATGTATGGACAGTCCCAGCTTTTGGAAAGAGCTCCTGGGCAGTGTGCTGGCCATGTGCTTCAGTACGCTATAATCCTCATTGCTGGGCCCAAATGCAACAGTGCCTAAGAAAAAACGGTCTTTACCCAAAGTGCTACCCATTCTCTGCAGGTATTCAAGCAGTCGCTCTGTCACTCTACCATATTGGTCACTAGGCGCACCATCGCTGAGAAACCATAAGAAGAGGTGGCTGTGACCTTGTGTGTCTTTGCTGAAGACCTTGTAAGCAGTTTCCAGAGCCGGCAGAAAGTTCCCATGCGAGTATGCAGTTGCTCTATGTGACAGCTGTTGAAGCATGACAGACAAGTCTGAGTTCACGGGAGCTCTTTCTAGCAGGATTCTGGCTTCATCATGGAACTGTATGATAGACATCACTGTTCCCTTATGACCTCCTTGACTGATATGCATGTCAACCAGGTCCTTGGCAACACACTGGTACACTGCAGCTAATCTGCTGCCCTCAAAACCTGGTACATCCTGCCTCCTCATGGAGCCACTCCCATCTACCACCAGCACCACGTGAGCCCCTCGGACAGGCACCCCCCCCTGGGTTGATATTGATGATGCTAAGGGTGAATGGGAGTCCTCTTGTACTCTCCAGCTGGTGATCTCATGTCGGCTGGTGCTGTCAGTGATGTACACAACCCCTTTGTGGGTGTAGCGCCAGCGCTCGTCTCCATTCCGCCCTGGGTTAGCTCGCAGCTTCTGCCCATACTTGATAGCCTCCTGTAGCTCCCTTCGTGTGATGCTTCGCTCATCGCGGCGCTGTCTGCCATGCACATGTGAGATCATAGAGACAGCAGAGGTGGCCACAGATGGGGACATCTCATTTGTGGCAGCCTTGCCCTGCTCTGCAAGGTGTATTCTAGCAACGCCATTAGTTAGGTCCTCCAGTGCACCCTTTGGGTCGCCTGGCTGTTGCTGGTAATGTGTTTTTGGCTCAGTTTTGTAATCATGGGTGCCAACATCTGGGCCTAGATGACATGTCCAGCCTGTCATGGCAAAGTATATTCAATTTATAAACATTTGTAGTGGCAAGATTCGATATGCGACAGCAGAAGATTGTGTGAACTTAGAGCAGATAGAAATCTTGATCCTGGTCAATTATCGCACTCAAGTTCAATTATTCTGTATTAATCACTCACATTTGAAGAGCTGAAATGCGAGAGCAGAAAAAGTGATTGGACTGGTTAACTTCCTCTGGGGAGTAATGTACTCGGTGTGAATTCGGTCGGAGGCAGACCCTTAGTTCTTGGGTCTGCCTCCGAAGAATGTTCCTATTATTGTTTGCGGAGCTTACCGTTATCTCCTTATCATTAAATTCCCTGCAATTTAAATATTATTTCTGCTATCGTCTATCTCGGTAAGAGACTTTTTTCTGACAATTTTCATGTTTTCTTATTTGTGTGTGATTCTGATATACCCGTGCACATTTGTGATGTGCCAAAACACGGTGCAGTAAACACGTTTTGTCCGAACGCTTATGCATTACTGTTTGCATTCATATCTATTTGCATAGAGTGATAACATTTTTATTTATTCTGAACTCTCATTACACTCAGGTCCATACCAACTACTGGAGAGAACTTACTCATGTCGTCGATCAACTCGACTTTAATCATACAAGCGGATGTCACGTATGACCTTGGTACAAAATGCCTGACTGAGCTGCTTGGTACAATGATCGGGATCTACCTGGGATGCTCTGTAAGTCCTTTTTATATGTAGGTTAACATCGTTGCACATATTGCCGGGTTCTAAAATATCCTAAATCAAGAGAGAATACCATAGAGAAAATGCTCTCTCGCTATGTTACTGAGTGTGACTATCTTGCGTAGGTCATCGCCAGTGCCATTCTCCCTAAATCCAAGGGACAGTCCATGGGATTTGGATGGATCAGTTTGGGGTATGGCTTGGCCTTCTTCGTACCAGGCGTATTTTTTGGACATGTTAGCGCAAACCTCAACCCTGCAATCTGCATTGCCGACTTGGTCATGGGAAAATCAACATTTCTTGAATTCCTTGCCCTGTCTGCCTCTGAGGTGATAACATGTTGCAAATCCAAAACTTGCAATCAAATCTGCAGGTACTTGCCCTTGCTGCACTGAGGAAACAGTCAGGAAGAATGGCTCATATGATGCTGCCTGGCTTTAAATTATTCAAAACTGTAGGCCGTTCAACTAATTTTATTATCTGGGCCGCTCTTGCAGATTGTTGGCGCTTTCTTGGGCGCAGTTTGCACCTGGCTTCATTGGATACCTCATTTTAAAACGGTGCCAGAGCCCCCTGCTCCTAATATGTCCGCTGAGTTGCTACGGAAGCGGGATGCTTTGCCAAAAAATGCCATGGACATTGCCAGTTATGACCCACACAACCCATGGTTAATTGTAAGATGCTCAGAAGACCCTTCAAAAACCATATTAGACATAATTGCAGTTGGTGATCTTTTAGGCATGTCTTTTCTTTACCTTCTGGCTGTGTAAGTCTCCTATCATTCTACTTGTGTGTTGCAGACTATGAAGCAAAAGAAAGCGGAACAGCAGCAGGTGCAGCAGCAAGAGGCTGAGGAGAAGCAAGAGATTACTGCAGTTGGCAACCTGTTGAACAAAATTACAAGTTTCCGATCTGTGCAAGGTCAACAACAGGATAATGGCACCAATGGTGAGCAGCAGCAACAGCAGACAGAGACGTCAACCCCTGGGCTGGGCATTATGGATGACTTGAAACGCAATGCTTCGATGTGGATGTCCAATGTCAAGTACTACACCGTATGGCATGACAAATTTGTGGCGCCAGAAGATATTTTGACAGAGGAGAAGCTGCCATTATCACAAACAACGTCTGTGGCAATGCAGGGCTCTGTGCCGCAAGGTGGTTTGGGAAGTGCCAGTCCATTACCTCATAACATCGAGTAAGACCAACAGAGGGTGTCTTTCATATGCAAGTACACTTATGGAAATACAAAAAATTGTTTATATGAAATGTGCAGTGAGGCGTCTTTTTTATAATGCTTCAGACTACGATTCTGATATAATTCTGGCCTTATCACAAAGAGGACACTTTGGATTAAATTCCATCAAATGTCTCTAATTTGTTTGTCATTTATTCTTCAATCTACAGGTCAGTGATAGACTCCCACAATGTTGTGTCACCATCTGACATATCGTTCGCTGGCCATTTGCAAACTGTGCAAGAGGGAAGTGAGCCCTTGGACATGGAGATGGGAGATGTGACCAGTGGTAATGATCAGACCCTAGCAACCCCAGAGATTGAGACTAACAACGACGCTAGGGTGACAAGGTAACTCTCTTCTCAAATCCTCGAGAAATCAAAAAAAGTCAGCGCTATTCCTAAAGGATCGTGTTTCCCTCTACCATGCATACGTACTGGCCAAAATAAACCCTACCTCAAGCTGTATCCAATGCAAACACAGACATTATCTTCTCGCCCTAATTCTTCTGACCACAAGCTGTATCCAATGCAAACACAGACATTATCCTCTCGCCCTAATTCTTCTGACCTCAAACACTAAACAGAGTCTCTACAGAAACTTGCGGAGTTCAATGCACGCAAGTAGTCTGATGGATAAGTCTTGAGGACAAGTTTTTCCCTTCCTGATAACTTACAGGAGTGCCCTTAACTTGGCTT
This sequence comes from Chlamydomonas eustigma, assembly GCA_002335675.1. NCBI lineage: Eukaryota > Viridiplantae > Chlorophyta > Chlorophyceae > Chlamydomonadales > Chlamydomonadaceae > Chlamydomonas > Chlamydomonas eustigma. The sequence continues at coordinate 985,103 of BEGY01000001.1, read as the reverse complement.
TCCAGCAAGAGCACCTAGATATGCTAATGGCGCCTCAGCTTCAACTCATTGCAACCACTGTTGCAGCCACTCTCCAAACTGCTCAGCCAGATTTAAATGTTGGGATCTCTATACCAAAAAATAGCGGCCCCCTCATCAGCGCCAAAGCAAGTGAGAATATCTCTAGGAAGATCTCGACGCAGCATCAACAGGTTGCGGAGCAGCCAGACATTTCTATTGCAGCAGACACTGGGGATGTAGACTCCATGATACCTCGCATCTCTCCTGGTGCTGATCTGTTGTCTGATCATGAGCCGTTGCTGCCCAGCATCATTGGGCAGAGCAGCTCCTCATACCCTGCAACTCCGCCTAAGTCCCCCTTTGAAACTGTAGGCAGCAGTCCCCTAGATGCTGCAATTGCAGATGTACTTCAACGGCAGGGGACTAGACAGCGGGGGGGTGGGGGAGCAGACGCATCACAGCTGGATGAGCAACCTCCTGCTGCCCTGAGTCCTGCGGAAATAGCTGCTGCTGCTGCTGAGGCAGCAGCTGCAGCGGCCATGGAGCAACAACGGCAGCATGTGATGGCCTTATATGATGCTGCAGTGATTGCGGATCAGAATGCCAAACTGACAGTGTTCACAACAAGGCCAGCTGTCTACGCCCCTCCCTTCAATTGGTTATCAGAGTGAGATGGTGGAACCCCCTGCCTCCCTGCCTCCATAAAATCATGATAGCACATTTTATAATCTTGAGCTAATAATCGAGTTCACAACCTGGTTTTCCTTCCGGTTCAGTTGCGATTCAGTTGCGCTGCAGGTGTTCCTCCAGACCATCACATGACTGCTTTCTCTCCAACTCTGCTTTCAGGTTCATGGCAACTGTCATGTTGGTGGTTGGGGTCAACCTCTTCTCCGCACAGACCTCCAGACAGGGCTATGCTGGACAGGCTATCCAGCCCTTCTTCACAGGAATGTTCATTTGCTGCCAGGTGATGGGTCTTGGTGGGACAACAGGGTTCTCTGTAAACCCTGCCCGTGATCTGGGCCCTCGTATTGCACATGCTGTGCTGCCCATCCCAAACAAGGGGGGGAGTGAGTGGTACTACGGCTGGATCCCTGTAACAGCAGCCCTGGTAGGGGGTGTGGCTGGGGCTGGCCTTTTTATGGCCATAGATGCGCGCATCTGGCCTAACTGAGGGACGTGCAGAAAAAAAGGGTTATGAAGATGTGGAGCGATTTCGGTGATTTGCAGTATTTGTGACCTGACGAGCTTGTGAACTCTGCTGTAGTTTTGAGACAATAATTGGATGATGTGCGACCCTTTAGGGTGCAGGAGCTTCCCATGATCCAAATAAGAAAATGTCAGTTGTGCACACTGCATTTATGCGTTTACAAATCTCAAAGAATAAGCAGCTAGTACGTAAAGCCTTATGAGATAGGCTTTGTAGTGGCTTTTGATCCAACCTAAGGATGCATAATAAAATGATTGTCCAGTTTGGACTGTGAAGGTTGAAGCTGTGTCTTCATTAGTTATCACATGAAATAATTCCGAGTTTGATTTATAGGTATTTCTAGTCGTCCATATTACCTAATACATTGTCAATGAATAAAGTTTACTAATTCCACAGATGATATTTGAATTATCTTAACTCCCTGTAAACTTTAAAAAGTCATGGCTACAGAATTGTCTCTTCTCAAATGCCCGATTTCGATATATCGAAAGAGGGATACAATGTTGCTACCCACTGTTGGCTTCGGAGCTGTATGTTACAAAATATTGGAACCATTTGGACTAAAATTGTAGCCGTATTATTTCTAAAAAACATTAAGAATGTTATTGAAGAGATTTAGCCTGAAACGGTATGTACACTGAGAAAAATGAATTCAGCTACATCGTGTTCATATTTAGTAGGTAAACAATGTAACAAATGCCATGACACCCTGCCAATTTTGACAAAGAAGAGTCGCGAAAAAAACTACAGCATCAAAAGTCATAAAAGCGATGGGCCATGAAGATTGTGGATCTCATCCTAATTTTAGAATAATTTTAAATCCAACTTTAAATCAAACCCCATTTAAAAGAAATCGGGCCCCGAGACGTTAGCTGAGGCATTCTGTGTACGACAGATCCAACTTACAGGTTACTCCCAAAACTCTCATGCGGGAACAGTGCCTCAGTGCCTACTGTAAATCTAATATGAAACAAATACGCACCAGACGGTCATCGCATAGCTATGCACGTCCTCTTATTTTCATAATAATGTGTGTGCTTGCTTTTACAGCACTGTACCAAGTACAGCAGAAGGGGTTCAAATTCACAACTATGATAAACGGTATGTTTGTACATGCTTGTTCAAAAGATCTTGTCAGATATGTTCTATATGCAGCGGCATACGTCATCTACCAGATCACCTATGGAAAAATTTGTGAACCATTTACTTAGACAAAGTGCCTTATTTAATTCAATGCACTTGCATCATCTACCTTCACCACAATTGATGTCCAATCATTTTGTTGTTTTATGTGATTTTCTACAAAACTGATGTCTTCTAAATTGCATTTCTGCTCAGCTGTCTCATCTTCTACAAAATCTTCTGAGAACCAAGCTAGGAGAGCAATTAGAGAGGATTTTGACAAATGCAGTGTCAGCACATTTCAATCACACTCAGAATTCTGGGGGGAAGTAGTCAAGCCTGGGATCAGTAGCGGTCAGAATAAGGGCTTGCAGACTGCATCTGCTGGTGATTGCTGCAAGTAGGTGTCAAACATTAAAACAAGAGCAAATATATAAATAACACTTTATGTTTAAAAAAAAGAGTTTACGTTAAGCCTCCCCTTCAAATTTTACAACCGGAGGTCTCAGTACATAAAGTATGAACAGCTGATCTTCCAAATCGGCATTCTTTTAATGACTTCATAATGCAGTATGGCATAAATCCCTGCTCCAGGGAGTGTCAAGCTACTCGAGGCTGTAATGTTTGGGTATGGTGCTCTGATGCTGGTAGCTGTGGTACTCAGTGCTGGTTGAAGCGAGTGGGCACTGCCTCTGAAGTAAAAACTCATAACCAGGGTGATCATGTACCTTGGATTTCTGGATCAGTTGCAAAGGACTTTGACAGAGACATAGGTGCTGAAAAAATGACACAGACATCTCAGCTAGGTTCCTCAAAGTATGGGACATGTTGTTATTGTGCGCTTCACAGAGAATGCATGCACAGCTTTGCTTGACAAGCTAGTAACAAGCATCTTAATTACATCAGTTTTTTATAGGTTGCCATGCAGCTTTATGATAGGGCCCTCATGACTTGGTACAACAGTCCCCTGCTGTGTCCTTGCATGCAACTTTCACTACTGCTGTGCTCCGTATGCAACTTTTGCTATGTATACCCCAATTTAACTAATTGCTGTTTTGTATCCCTCAATGCGACTTATGCATCTCATGCATTTCTCTTTTCTGCAGTATCTAATCACCACTTACTATTTTGCTTTGTATCTACACAATTTCTGTAGCATCCCTGCCTACAGTAAACACAAGTATCAGCTGTGTCTTACTTACTACGCCTCAAGGAGTCATACGGATCAAGTTGCGGCCTGACTGGTCTAACAGCTCAGTAGAGTACGTTAGGAGAGTTGCCATGACCAAAGAGCTTTGTACCCTACAGTGCGAATTCTATAGAGCAGAGCCTGGGTTCCTACTTCAGGTGACAGCACTGGTTCGTCATGGGCATGCAATTGATATCGACGTGTACTGTACTGAACTGTACTGTATTGAGCAATATGTGTTTGGAAAAACCTTATGGTCTTACCACAGCAGTGCTGTGATGTTGTATATCTGCTCTTACAGGCTGTTTGTTACTGCGTCATTACTCCTTGTACTTGTTTTGGCTAGGGGTTTTGATGCAATTTCTCAACGTATGCGTAAGGTTGAGCTCTCATCAACAGCTCCCTTCTATCAATATGGCTGACTCCATGCACAGGGCTCTTTGAGGGCGTACATCCCCCCCAATGCAGTAACTACTCCTGGCCCTAAATTCATGGAGAGGGGAGAGATTGGCTGGGCAGGCGGCTCTGCTGGACCTGACTGGTTTATCTTTCTAGGCTCACAGGCTGCAACGCATTGGAACCATGATCACACAGTGTGGGGTGAGATTGCGGATGCAGAGAGTCTGGCAGTCGCAGAGAAGATTGTGATACTGCCAGCGGTTGCAGCTAAACCTGGTGAGATGCACATGATGGTGGAGAGGGTGCCATTCACCATATCTGCGGGCTAGTTATGATCATCTGATCATGTTGGGGGAGGCGGACCACGTTCACATCTTCTCACTCAATATCAAGTGCCTGACTTCTAATGTTTTTTGGATGCTTAGGGATAAAACGTACTAATTGAAGATTTTAATAGATCTTACATTAGATCCACAAGAGGACATAGTCTTCCACGTGTGCAGAAATGTAAAAGATAGTTTTCTTATCAAATTGAGAAGATGAAACCAATATCAATGTCTGACATTAGTCACACGGAGGGAAGGCACATCCTCCTCATTAATATCTAAGACATGTACATTCTCCTCTTGATGCTGTAATGCCTGTCGTGGCAATGATTGGGCTTGTCTCGCAACGAGGTATTGCTGAGGAACAGCTATCCGTCTGTTGACATCTCTTGAGAAGGGTGTGTCCAAGTCTTTGACCTCCTCATGACGTGAGTAATTTCTCCCATGTATTACAGCTTGCCACCGAGCCAACAAAGCTGCAGAGGCTGCTAACCTCTCTTCATCAGACAGAGGCAAACCAGCTTTTCTGTTACCAGGACTCCTCTTAGAACCAGAAGGAAATGAAGTAAACCCACGGGTGGTATTCCCCAAGTCAGAATCTCCCTGCCCCCTGCGTTCTGTCCCTCCAGATCTAGATGCTGCTGCCCTCTCCTTCATCAAAGCTGCCAGGAGCTCTGAGGGTCCAGCACCCCGCTCTGATGGGAGGTAGCCGCCAAAAGGGTGCTGATGTGAGTCTAAGCTCTGGATACGTAGTGCTGTCCTGCCAGTTGTCCTGGGCTTAGAGGCTGTGTGCATGCCAGGCACAGAGCTCCTCACGGACCTAGCATAGTCATGGTGTGCAATCACAGTATCCGGCCCGTCTACATCAGCGTCATCACCACCACTGATGGGGCCAGTAGAGGTGTGAGCATGAGCCAGCTCAGCAAGCCATGCTGGCACCTCTTGTCCAGACTTCCTGAGCACTTCTATCAAACCTTGAGCATAGGCTCCGTCAAGGAGGGTCATCAAGGTTGTTGACATGCCTCGCTTTCCTGCTCGGCCTGTCCTCCCAATCCTGCACATGCCAGTTGTGGGATACGGTATTGTGAATGTTTTGAGCTGCTGTTTGTTACACATGTCACTGTTATAACTTGCTAGCCCAGGATATGAACATTTGCAAATGTCAAGGGTTTGAGAGTAGAAGCTGAATCTCACTAGAGAGATGTCTCTTATATCATGCATAGAAGATACCTAACAAGTACTTATTATTCTATCTTTCCCCCACAGCACACCTGTGAATGTATTGATCCGCATCCATGGGCGTATCAAAATTGATAACATGAGAGACGTCTGGTATGTCCACACCTCTTGCAGCAAGGTTGGTGCACACCTGCAGAAAATGATCATGTTTTTTAGTCCAGGTACTGTAATATTATAGCCAGAAAGAAACTTAAAGTTTCAAATGTAATCTTGACTTGCAGGTTATTATTAGCACAGTGTCCTCTTGGCATTGAAGTGCTACAGCCTCGTTCTTGATACAGTAATCAAATGACACTGTTATCAGATCTTACTCCGTAAATTGAAGGACAAACACTTACCAAGATTGATGTAACCCCAAACTTGAAGCATGTCATGGCTTCATCTCTGAGCATTTGAGGCTGGTCGCCATGCAGCAGACCAACGGACATACCTCTGGAGGATAGCAGTGCATGTACCTTTGTAGACATAACAGCAAACAGAGGATCACATACTGAGACCTCAACTGAGATTTACAAGGTGACGCAATTCATACATAAAACAACATAAAATCTGTTGCATGATTTAATAGGCAGGCCCTAGCACTTTCAAAGGAAAGACAGGTAATCTCCAATGATAGGATCCCAGATATCATAAGACCCTTCCAGCCAATCAATACGCTCATCATCTGAGCACAAATTAAGGTACTGATGCAACCCCTTGTCAGATTATGTCTGTTACTGTATACTTGTGTCTTATGCCATGCCTAGTATAATGCTTTGTCAGGGAACCGTAAGGCAGACCTTACCACCTTACCACTTGACAATGCATACTTAATTTAACTGCATTATGTAGGTAGGATGAACGAGAGATAAGAATCAGATGCAAAATCATTTTTCATAGAAATAGTTGTATTAATGCACATGACTTCCACCCACCTTCTTTGCATTGGGAATATTGTTGGTAAACACTACAGCCAAGCCTCTTGAATCAGGAGAACTTAGAAGCTGCACCAACCTCTCCAATTTTTGGGTTGGTTGCACCAGCTCCAGCCTCTGTATTTAGCAAATCATTTCATCCTCATCTTATTTAATGTGGTTCTCTGTCCGTCAGCCATGAGGAGATATTCAAAATCCATAAATCTTTAGCCCCCAATCCCCAAAGCTAAGAGTTCTACAGCAAGATCTATGATCAAATTACTTAGCACTCCCTACTTCTCCTCATTAATGATCAACTGTTAAAACATAATTGGTAATCTTGGTGCAGCTACCCACCTGATCAATAAGGTGTGTAGTCCCTCCTTGGATCCCCACTTGAATGCTTAATGGTGTGTGTAGGAACTCCCCAGCCAGTCGACAGACGTCCGCTGGCAGTGTTGCACTAAGCATCAGAGTCTGTCGGATGGGCGCCGTTGGTAGAAGGCGGTCAGAGAGAAGTCTGTTGATACAGACCAGGAGGTGGTAAGGAAAAGAGATGTAGAAATGTAAGCTTGATTGAGCAGACAAGGAAGTGGTAAGATGAGGAGATGAAGGGAAATAAGCCTTGTGTGGACAGGCCGTGGCACAAGTAAGAAACGTGACTAATAGAGATTACAGGAGTGCCATTCACCCTTTAAAGAGCTAAGACCAGATAACAATATCCCTCAGAGGAGGTACTTCATATGTTGCATGGTTTACACCCCTCTTATTTGATTTGCTACACTAACAAGTCGCATTCATTCACAAGCTAGCTGCATGTCAGGCTGCAATACTTGACAGCATGCATTTGTAGGGAACAGATCCTTAACAGATGATCTCACCTTCTCAACCCCGGTTCAAATCCCAGGTCTAGCATCTTGTCAGCCTCGTCAATCACAACATGTTTAACTCTACCAAGCTTAACAATCTTCCTAGAGACAAACTCCTGCAAGCGACCAGGCGTGGCTACAACAATGTCCACTCCCCCCCTCATCCCCATAACCTGAAGGCACCAAAGGGGGAATCAACGCTTGTGAGATCAGACCAAGATCACTAATGGAGATGGAGATAGAGAAATCTTCAGTACAGAGTAGGCCTGAGGTCTGCTGACAGAGTTTGGATAAACCCTAAACCCTGGATAGCTTGGTACCACATTTATAGAGCAGTGGCAATGGCTGCATGACCCAGCAAGGTGAACCCTAAACCCAGCAAGGTGAACGCTGTCTGTAGCAAGACTGACCTGATCCACAGTCAGGTTCCCTCCATTGAGCATCACTGCTTTCAGGTGAGTCTGTCTGATGAGCCTTGCCACCTCCTCATGCACCTGCTGCACCAGCTCACGTGTCGGCTGAAGGATCACAACTGAGGGGTAGTACCGATTCCTGGGCAGTCCATCTCGCTGTGTCTGCATGACTTTTCCCAGAATGGGGACGAGATATGCAGCGGTCTTCCCCATGCCCGTATGTGCAGAAGCAAGGATATCCCGTCCTGAGCAACCATGTGCAATATGGTTAAAAAAAGCAATTTCCAACAATAAAAGGAATGGATCCTGCGTTTGATGTGCATCATGACAGCTCAAGAAGCATGAGGCAAAAGAAATCAAAAGCACACATGCTCCTGGATGCAAAGCATGGCGTGCTATTTTACAGTCCCCGAAGAGCAGTCCTGTGTTCAAGAAAATTAGTTCAGGTGCATCACGTGTTAAAACATTCATTGTCATCAATTATCACTCTTTAATGAAGTCACCCACCAGCATTTACTGCCGGAATCATGTGTTTCTGGATAGGTGTGGGAACCTTAAGCCCCGTCTGTGCCATATTTAGTCTGAACTTGAGAGGAAAGGCATAAAGACGGCCTGAGAGTTCGTTGAAGGATGCTAACGCTTTGAGTGGTGTCGAGGGCTGACTAAAGTACTGCTGTGGGGGAGTTGTCATAGAGGCTGGGCTGACAGGAAAATTAGCAGAGGGCAGGGTCCCTACTGTAGAGGAGGTCTGTAAAGATGGTGCTTCTGTAACTGTAACCAGTGAATTTGAGTATGCCTACAGGTAACATCACCAGGTAAGTGACTCTACAAATCAATCATGATAAGCTGGTGGTTATGATACAAAGGTAAAAAGAGGAATATATCATGAAAAAGTACAGAATTCATCAAGTGTGAGAGATTAGAAGCAGCAGAAATAGCATTACAAAAGTGAGCCTTGTTCGGTACATGTCAGGCTCTTCATGGATAAGGACATAGCTATTTTCAAGACTTTTTCTGGATTAAATGTCACCTCCATTACAGGATCAATATCAGAAAATATTTTCTTTGCAGGAGGTGGTTTAGTCTTGGGCCCCAACAAATAAGGTCTAGGAGAAGTCAAGGCATTGCCAGCTGCAGTTGATGTCCAGGCATTATCTCCTTTTTTCCCCATGTATTCTGTTGCTGACCCAAAGGGCTTCTTGCAAAGAACTGGCGGAGGTTGTAATAAAGCTTCAGAGGTTGAAGCATAGGATGACTGCCTCCTTGCATCAGAAGGCTTGACAAAATCCTCCTCCTCCTCTAATTCATCTTCAAACGCATCCCAACCACTGTACTGCGATCCCGATACAGCTCTGGGATGTCTCCTGTCACAACATTTCCTCGAATGTGACTGGCGGCAATGTGCATGAATATAACTTACATTGGAACGCAAAAAGCAGAGTGCATTACTCATGTTGAAGTTAACGGGACGAAACTGTGTTGAACGACAAGTCTCTTATTCGGTTCCCCACACTTTACGAAACCTGCTCATTCATGAGGAACGCCGGCCTGCTTGTAGAATTTATCTGCACAGTATGAGCACAGCTCATTATAATCAGTACAAAGATATAGATGATCAAATCGCGCGATTGCTAAATTGCAAGCACTTAGCCGAGGCCGAAGTGAAAGCTTTATGCGAGAAAGCAAAAGAAATTTTAGCTGAAGAGTCCAATGTGCAACCTGTACGCTGTCCAGTCACTGTCTGCGGTAAACAGCTACTAGCTTGATCACTTGTTGTTTGATGTTAAATCTGGTCCCCTCTATCCGCAGGCGATATCCATGGCCAGTTTCAAGATTTATTAGAGCTATTTAGGATAGGTACGAAAAGCGAGAATTCCAATCAAGTCCTCCTCAAATCCAGTTATATTCTTTGATCATTCGTCATGCACTTGTGGCAGGTGGCAGCCCTCCAGATACCAATTATTTATTCATGGGAGACTATGTCGATAGAGGCTATCACAGTGTTGAGACTGTCTCTTTGCTCGTAGCTTTGAAAGTTCGGTTTAGAGATCGAATAACGATTCTTAGAGGGAATCACGAGAGTAGACAAATTACACAAGTGTAAGAATAGCTTTTCTTTGGTTTGAAACTTCAATAAGGCTCTTGCTAAGCATGCTTGTTCTGACCCATGTGTTTCAACTGTGCAGGTATGGCTTTTACGATGAATGCCTAAGAAAATATGGCAGCGCAGATGTCTGGAAAGCTTTTACAGATTTGTTTGACTATCTTCCATTGACAGGACTAGTAGAAAACAGAGTAAGGCCTCTTGAACTTCAGCTTCCTTAAGGTTTTTGAGATGACATCATGCTGCATCTCTTCAGATTTTCTGCCTTCATGGTGGACTGTCTCCAACATTGGACACATTGGATCACATTCGTGCACTAGATAGAGTTCAAGAGGTGGGTGAAAGAACTACTGATGATCGTAGGAATGGTATATGAAATCTTATTCAAGACCTGTCTTTTGAATTATGGGGAATGATTACACATTTCCATTCGCATGGCCTTTTCACCGCCTCTGAGGCTTACTCAATCCTCTTCAAAAGGTACCTCATGAGGGTCCCATGTGTGACCTTCTGTGGTCTGATCCGGATGACCGTATGGGTTGGGGGATCTCCCCTAGAGGAGCAGGTTACACTTTTGGTCAAGATATCTCTGAGCATTACAACCAGACAAACGGTTTAGATTTGATCTCTCGGGCTCACCAGTTGGTCATGGATGGTTACAACTGGTCACACGATGAGAACACAGTAACCATTTTCAGTGCTCCCAACTACTGCTATCGATGTGGTGAGGAATTTACGTTAGCAGGGCAAACAGCTGGTGAAAGTATAACTTAAATCTCTCCACCAGAATTAGGACAAGGACCTAAAACTGACACAATCTCCACAACTGACACAACTCAGGGAACATGGCTGCCATTATGGAAGTTGCTGACAACATGTCGCGGTCATTCCAGAAGTTTGAACCAGCACCACGTAGGGGAGAGCCAGAGGTAAGTCATATGTGACCATGATTAGAGAAGATATGATTAGCTTGGAAGTTTCAATATAGAGCTCAAACCAGGTTGCAGACAAATACACTCGTAATTTATAAACTCTAAGAGTAAAAATGTCATTACAGGCTTCCACAGGACTCAATTTACTATCGCAGGTCAGCCGACAAACTCCAGACTATTTTCTGTGAAGCTCAGCACCTTCTACGAAACCCGCGCAGACGACAAGCGTTCAACTATGTATTTTTTATGAAGAGATTAGTCCCATCGAATGTCCAGCCAAATTGAATGCAATACGTTTGCGCTTGATTGCTAATACGTTACAGACAACGTTGTTGTTACTTGACTGTACATTGCAGAATATAGCAACTTCTTCGACCGACGTTAGTGCATGCTGAGAACTGTCCAAAGTAAGCACATCGGTCGCAAAAGTACTTATATAACATAGGTAATTTTGCAGCAGTGTGATTTCGGTGCACGCACAGAATTAAAGCACGTCATACACCGAGTCTGTGCACGTGTTTCAGAAACCATTAGCAGTGCATTGCTGAATGCTACAGATTAAGTTTGGAAAGAGGACTTAAAATGAAGCTTCACTAATCACTATAGTAAATACCTGCAAACATAAGGGTTGGTGTAAAATTGCACTTCTTCATATTATCAGTTCTTCTACTCCAACCAGAAGTGTCAGGATGAGCTTCAACTCCTCATTCATGGTGAAATGCATATATCATGCGCTTGCCTCCACAGGTACCATATGAAGGTTTAGGAGCTTGTAGTCACCTTCTTCACTTTTGCGCATAACTTGCAACTCTAAGCGCTTCCCAATATTTTCAGAAAATTCTTCTATGACACTTGCCATGCATAAGTGCTGTTTGCCTGTAGCAAGGAATACAAATGCGTCCTCATTTATTCGCTGAGTACTGCATACAAGTTCCAACCCTATGGGCCAGCATATTGCTTTGTCACCACCATTACAAATGTAAAAAAAAGCCTTGGGATCCAACAAAAACTATGGTCCCGTTGTCAACAGCATCACGTGAGCACTCACCTGCTACCGTGATAATCAGGTCATCTACTTTCAGGCCAGCCTCCATCGCCGGTGAACCTTCCACTACACGTTGTATGACCACTGCTGATTGTGCAGAGGCAGGGATGGCAGGCACTCTCTCTCGTAACTGCTTGAGGCCGCCTGAGGTACAACAAGTGAAAAGGCATACATCACAATCATAAAATGTATGTGTTTTAGCATGTCAATCCACTGATAATATTATACCCATTCATATCATTATGCATCTCTCTTGCAGTTTCAAGACAAGATGGACACATAGGAAGAGCATGATAGAGATGCACACTATTTGACCAGTACGAGGTTCAAACCTACCATTTCCAACCTCCAGCATAGATATCCCTATGTATGGACGTATAACTCGTCCGTTCAAATGAAACTGACGCACAATCTCCCTCACTGCATCAGATGGAATGGCAAATGACACCCCATCCGCTGCAACTGCCTACAAGTTGCATACATACCAACGCAGCTCTGGAAAATAAGTCAAATCCCAATAAGACACTACAGTGGATTTTACAAATCTCATCATGAAAAATTGACAATGAGGCAGAGAAGACTTTAAGTATGAGCTATGTCTAGCTATCTCAGGCACATCATACATCATATTCTCCTGTGAATTGAAGTTACATGCTGCACATCGAAATGACTTACCTTCATGTTGTTGATTCCAACTACTTCACCATCTAGATTACACAAAGGACCTCCAGAGCTCCCCTGTCAAACAGTGTGAATGGTCAGAATTTCGAACACAATCATTGGAAGCTGTCTTAATATCAATGTTTCCTGAAACTTTCAGCAAAGGGCTGTTGTCAAACTGTCTTCTTGGCGTGCATGAGAAAGCAAATGTAATGATGTTTGATGGGCTAAATCATGGTCACAAGGGAGTGTTCTTCACAGAGCCATGGACACACAAAAATTTGAATTCCTTCATGAATGGCTTCCCCCCTAGAAACTTGTAACATTTTCTGCTGACTGCACGTAATATGATAGTGAGTGTGCACCTGGTTAATTGCAGCATCTGTCTGGATATACCCTGTCTTTGCACTGTTCAAGCCCAGTTCGGCACCCCTGCGCTCCACACAACTGATGATACCAGCTGTCACACTGTGCTTCAACATGAGGGGGCTGCCTAAGGCTACCACCCAGGCACCAAGCCTCAAGTCAGAAGAGGAAGCAAATTCAGCGACTGGAAGAGGAGTGGGGCTATCTATCTTGACCACCGCCACGTCTGATGCCCTAAGAACAAGAGAGGTGTCAGTAGGTAACACAGCTGAGCCTGAGGTACAGTTTGTTGCCAGGGTGGACCCTTAGGTTTTACGCACAGTTAAAGGATACACTAGATACTAGATACACACTGCTGGCCTTGCAGCCCTCTGCAAGGAGATCACTGTACCATCACGACAACAGAAAACCTTAGGGTAAACCTGATGGCGAATATGTTGCCTTCAGGACATGCATTCATTCTAAGCATGCTGAAGTTTGCTTTGCTGAACATGAAAACAACTGCTACATGCATATTTGTGAACATCACCTTTTTCTAGGTACAGGGCATAAATGATTAAAATAAACTTTATTTCCTCAGCCTGCACAATGTCATGTTACAGGCAAAACAACGTTGCTGCCCGGCATCTCACTTGTCAATGTTGATGACCCGCCCTCTGAACACTTGACCATCATTGGTTGTGACCATGAGGGGTGGAGCGTTGGAGCTCATCTCCATACTAGCCGCCATTACCACGTGTGCATTTGTGAGGATGTAACCGCTGCTGTGATACAAGACCCCGGATCCGGTAGATCTGCGCAAGTACGGTACTGGAGGTTACTCTTGCACAAAAACTAGGAGTCTGCCCATCACTGACAATAAACTCCCACATGAGTCAGGTTTTACAAACTCAGTGTCATAACCTACATGGTGGGTGGTTCCTCAATGCTTTCAGACAAATGAATTATTCAGTCACAAATTGTAACTCTGGTACAGATCAGGATTTGAGGCAGAAAAACATGCTTGTGTCCATGTCGTGACGCTAGTGTATGCCCTATATACCTTGCTGATGGTCCCATGTACGCTGAAGGTACGGCTCCTGAAGCTGGCTCTGCAACAACCAGGTGCACAACTGACGGTGCCGCCTTCGCAGCAGCTTCGCTTATAGAGATACGTGTGAAGGGAGGGCTGCTGGTATGGAGTGTCCTTCCTCCTCCTGCGCCTGTGTCACACCTGTCACTGCAAGTGCTGCTGCTCGTAGCTTCTTCAACAAGACAAGGGACAGAAGTGGAAGTAGAAGCGGGGAGCAGCGGTGGTCGAGACATCGCAGGGAGAGGTCCATGAGATACATTGCTGGGGAGGATGTGGGTTGAATCCATGGGACCTATGTGGTGCACAATGTATGATTTTGTTAGCAAAGACCAATCAGGGTGCATAAACTCATGAGCATAAAGGACGCTGCAAGACACTACGGACACAGAGCCTTTTGTATGAATGTCTAGATTCTTGGCTTGAAAACTTGCTGAGTAAAGGCTGTGTAGCTATACCTGAAGCTGATGCAGACCTCCAAGGCCAGAGGGAGAAGGAGCGATGTAGGCCCATTGGCTGAATGTTACACAATCCAGTCAAGTCATCATTGCTTGAAGTGTGACTGCACCAGCGTACAACAATTGAAGAGAATTGATCAGACCATGGCTATGCTAGGAGGAGAGAGTAAGAATAATCGGGAAGTATTCAGGAGATTAAGAAGCGTACTTGTAAGACGTCAACCCCAAGCATGCAAGAACTCCTGCACCAGAACCAACCAAGAATGGAAACCAAGTAAAGTTTAGCTGCGGCCTCATGGTCCTTCTAACAGCCTTCAACAAAACAAAGCAGATAACAATCTTTCAGAAATTTGTCAAAAGCTGATTTCTTCTTACTGCGCTTTGAAGCAAAATGCTGTTCCCTGGCAAGAGAACATGAAGGGCATTTGTTAAATTTCCGTTTGAAGGAATCACGGTATAGTGACACCGAAACGACGCAGCTGCTGAAAGCAGTTTTCGTCGAGGCATTGTAGCAACTAGCAACGACTAGCTCATGTTTATTCAAATATTTTTTAGGGTTCAAATAAGTACATAATCAAGACAATGGAAGTGCTTTCATCTTCCTTGTCTGCGGTACATCGAGGTATCGTTGTTGGAGCCTAGGGTTTGATACTTTTTGGGAGATTTAGGAACAACACTGTTATGCATGACCTCGGAGTAAAATCATTAAGTAAAACGTTTGTCAGATGTAAGAAGTCCTTAGTGCATACAGATGATTGCACGCAGCATATTCAACGTTATTGTGAAAGAGTGAAGTTATAGAAAACAAAACTATGCCCTACGAAACAGTGGTTTGAAAAGATTCACGGTTAATAGTCATGCCATTTTTCTCATTCTTACTTGGGCGCTTAACAACGTAAATTACATCAGCGTGGCTTTATCATTATTGGGCCTTTTGCATTTGATTTTGAGAGATGTAATGGAAACTTGCATCAGAAGCATGGCTGTGAGCACAAAGCAAAGCCAATTGACCCATTACTGTAATCGCCTTTTTAAACCTGAATCTGACACATGTAATTTGCAGTAAGGGCGAAATTGACAACGAAAGTTACATATAAAACGTGTCATATCTTCAAGGGTTTACAAACCAGGGCTTGAGCTCTTGTCTGACTTATGACAAATTGAGAGGACCCAGCCAATCACAATTGACTAATAACTGTTATTCTAGTAGATATCGTCTTAGGGGTTTTGAAACTCTTGTGACAGCTGCTCACTTGTGTAATATAGACTCTGCACGGTCCTAAACATGAGCCGACGACAGACCCTTGGCGTTCTTAGTCCTTCAACATTGAATTCCAGGGCAAATCCAGCAGGTCGCATTCTCTCTGGGAAAGATGGCAGTCAAGGCACAGCCTCAGCCCTTAGTGGAGCCTCCGTACCTGTAAAAGGCCGTAAATCCATGGCCCCGACTGCAGAGAATCGTCCAAGTGCCGTTGGCCCTGGAATTGAACGCCGATCCAGTGCTTTCGGTGGCAAACCTACTGGTCCCAAGCAGGACCCAAGGCCTTTGAGCGACAAAAACTTCTTGAACAACTGTGTCCACACTCTGATAACTTATTTGTCACTGCATGGATACCCTGCTGCAGTGTCTCCTAAAACATTGGCCAGTCCCACAGCCAAAGACTTCACTATGGTTGTGCAATTTCTTTTTCAGCGGTTTGACTCCAACATGAAGACATTTGGAAAGATTGAGGATGAAGTACCAGTGTTCTTCAAGCGGCTGAACTACCCATTTCAAATCAGCAAGAGCGCCCTCTTTGCTGTAGGAAGCCCTCACTCTTGGCCTGCCGTTCTAGCAGCACTTACCTGGCTTGTAGAATTGTTGAACTATAATGAAAAAGCAGATGAGAACTCTGGGCTCAATGCAAGTAAGTTCAAAACAAAATTTTGGATTTGGTACAACCTCCTTCATCGATTGTTGAATTTTGGTGACACAGAGATCTCTGTAACAATATAACATCACTGACATATATATAAATAATTTTGCATGGAGAGTTCGAAATTACAGTTATTCATCATAACGCTTATTGTTCCAACAAATTGCAAGAGATGCTTAAGAACCATCATGTCAATTTCTTTCAGGTATGCTGGATACTGAAGAAGGTGGAAACAAGAAAGAATTCTTTGAATTCATTGCCACGTCCTATAAGTGAGCTCAAGAATCCATACTTGCAGCACTGCTGCTGATTGAATATGCAGACACTTTTCCCCACGTGTGAATAGGACAGAGTGATATCTCATTCCAGCAGTGTCGCTAATGCTGTGCCTTGAGAATGAAGACATGATGTTGCCTGAACTCGCAGGTACTTCCTTGCTGGGGACGATGCGAGGTGTGAAGCTGTAGAGGAAGACATGATGACGAGCTACAAGCAAAAGGAAGACGGAATTCTTGAGCAACAAGCCCGAACCAAAGAAGTAGGTAGTTTGCTCACCTTGCTCGAGGCTAGAGGGCATGCCTTCCTCCTTGTCAGAGCTACCTGAGTCTTCATTTCATCACTCATATGTTTAAGATTTCCCACTACATGCTCATACAGGCTGATTTAGTCCTCCTTTCTGACCTGGAACGGATCAAGAATGAACCCTCTTCACTGGTTGCAGCTCAGCTACGGCTAGCTGAACATTCTGTTGACACTGAGAAGTTTGAAAAGCTGATTGAAAATTTGCAGGTGTGCAAATTCATCATGTGCATAGAACAGATATGATGTTGCCCTGCATTAGTATCCTTTGATGTACAACCCAGAGCTGAAATAGAAATTTCCAAGGCCTGCTAAGGACTGCAATAGCAACTCTTATCTCAGTAACAGCTTGTGGTTGTCTTACTCCGCAAGCAGGCTCTGAAGCAGTCATTACAACGCAAACTTGTTGAGCGTCAAGCAGATTTGAAATCAAAGCAGGAGCAGATAACTCAGCTTGCAGCAGAGAACGATGAAGTGCGTGCTAGAGTTGCAGCTCAACCTGTGAACAAGGCGGATCTCAACCGTATGATCCTGGAGAGGTGTGGAAAAAGTACTTAGAAAAAAAGAGGGTTATACTCTCAAGTATTTAGGCCGTCTGTCTCACAAGACAGCTTGGAGATGTTACCCCAGCTGGCTCACTAACACAATGTGGCCCTCCCCTTGCTTCCTTGTTCCACAGGACTAAACAGAAGGAGGCATTAGAGTCCATCACTTGCCAGTGCGAAGAGTTTGAGAGCAAAGTCCACCAGCAGGAAGTCCAAGTAAGAAGTGTTTTGCTCCTTTCAGCTACATGAGAACCTTGAATTTTGAATTGTAAATCATGCTTCCATTTAGCATCACAGTTTGTTGCTGCAAATTCATTTGCACTCAATAAACAGATTGCAACCAATTCCTGTTTGGTGCACCAGTGATATACTTTATGCACAAGCTATCAAAACAAGAGTACAAAATGTATTTGTAAGCTTTGCAATCTGTTAACTATATGTGATTGATTTCTTACTTCACACTTGCACCTGGTAGATTGCTTCAGAGCTGCGTGGGTTGGAGACTGGCGCCAATCGCTACAATCAGCTTGCACATAGGCTTAAACTGGTGCCTGCATCAGCCAAAAGGGCTGATGGGGTGTCTTTTGAGCTCAAAATCAACTCTGATGCTTCATCTCCTTCAGACTTTTCTAACCTTGACCTTAAAGTACGCATTTGTGGCAACATAATTGAGGCACAGTACACACCTTATGCAGCATCTGCCTGCTTATTAGTGTTTGTGGAAGGCGATAGTTTCTCCAAATCGTCATATTTAATCCACTGCTTGCATGTTTTAAGCATTGTTTTTTTTTAAATCCTACAGGGCGTTGTTAGGCCTGCTTTGGACAGACAGTGCGACCAATACCGTACCAAGGCAGCAGAGCTTTCACAGGACTTGTTGAGTCTGGAGGAGCAGGCTTGCAGCAGTAGGGATGCTATGCAAGAGAGAAGGGAGGAAAATGCTGTGCTGGAGCATCAGGTGTAAAATTTCTTCAATATAACTCAGTTGGCGGTTACCTCTGTCAGAGATGGACCCTGCCATAAGATAGAAACAACAACCCACATCCTTGTAATTATTTAGAGAGAAAGGCTAAAGATTTTAAAACATTAAAGCCAGCACATCAGCTTTGAATGTAGGCTTTGAACTTGTGAGAAGGTTACCTATGATCTTAGGACCTGCAATTACAAGTATGTTAGCCTGCAGGCATCTCATATGTCATAACTTGCTAGTGTGATATGCGTAGTGCTGCGCTCATGCTCTCTCTCCTTATTTCCTCAAATTGCTCTCCTTCTATATTCCTATCCAACAGATACGGCGCATGGAGGGCCAGCTGATGGATGCGAAGGGTGCCCAAGAGGAGCGTGTTAGAGGGGAGGCTGGGCGTGCTGATGTGCTCAAGAACGAGGTGCTGAGGTTACGTAATATGGCCACCTCCATGCAAGGAGATTTGGAAGCTAGGAAAAAGGCTGTGGCTGCTGAGCTGGAGGCTATGCAGAGGTGGGAAAAGACACCAGAGGCAACATCCAAATAGTCTGCTAGAGTTTTCAGGGACTGTGCTTTTGTTCATTCTCAAAGCTTACTTCTTCTTGTGCCTCACACTATCCATTCTTACTTAACTGTACTGCTTAGGAGTTGTGAGGCTGAGATGTGCAAGACAACCTCTGACCTGAGTGCAGCCCTTGATATGATGGTGCAACATCGACTGTGGGTACAGCAACGAGTGGAGAAAGTTGTAGCTGCTACTAGGCAAGCCCATGTAGAGGTTGCTCAGGGAAACCTCTGATTTAAATTATGTTATACATATCGTCACGCTTGTTTCACAAGTCAAGAGCTAATGAGACGTTGCTGTATCATTTTATTCATTGACTTAACTGTTACAGACCTCTGTGAAACAACCACAACTGATTTGTACCGAGTTGTGACAACCAACTTAAACTTGAAAATTCAGGTCCTTGTGGGTATTGCGGGAATACTTCGAAAAAATTACATACCTGCTCAAATCTGTAACTTAGTCTTAAACATGCCACATAACACTGATTGGTAACCAAAAATTCAAAATACAGGATCACAGAGCAAAGGCTCTACTTAATTTCAAATAATTCAACATATTACAAATGTAATGAGAATCCGAAAGATTACGAAGATATTACTGCTATGCTAGGGGATAGAGGCAAAAGCCAGAATCAATACTAACAGCTTTAAATAAATATTTTCTATGCCAAGCAATCATAACATCAGAGGAATATGTGAGAGAATTGCTACAGCTAACATTTTATTGAAGTTACTGACAGAGACAAAACCAAGCTTCCATCTGCTGTGATTCAAAGCAGGCCAGCTCAGCTGCCCTCCTGCTTCAGCTGCAGTGTTCCTCATACCAGCAGAGTCCTCAAAGCCTCCTAAACCATTATACATGCATGTCCTAAGCAGAGCTTACACACGCAACTTGTAGCAAAACTTCCACACCTCCTACAAAAATGGTTTACATCGTATATTGAACTTATCCTATACCTGGATATCTGGCACATTAAAATAAAGTCATACAATTCTCAAATAA
This sequence comes from Chlamydomonas eustigma, assembly GCA_002335675.1. NCBI lineage: Eukaryota > Viridiplantae > Chlorophyta > Chlorophyceae > Chlamydomonadales > Chlamydomonadaceae > Chlamydomonas > Chlamydomonas eustigma. The sequence continues at coordinate 965,232 of BEGY01000001.1, read as the reverse complement.
CTACTGCAAACAGTAAGGGATGTCACCCTGAGAAAGAATTTGCATGTCCCATACTTCTGCATTTTATCCAGCCTGACTCTGGTGCAATGCCATTCATAACTCTAGGTAGGGATGCTCAGAAGATAGAGGCCCTGCACCATTTTGTTAGGCACCTGCGACACTTAGAGCCTGCTGTTGCATGGGTTTAAGTGAGGTGTTTTCTCACTTATCTCTCCTGGCACCCACAAAGAACAAGACTCATTCTTGTTCACGGGAGTCCTGTCCAGCAGGATAAAGCCCAAATTGGCTTAAAGAAAATCGAACCTCCCTCTTTAATTCAGCCAGAGAAGGCACCCCCCCGCTGTTAGACTGTCTCACTGCTCTTTTAAGTGCAAGCATATGTCTTCCACTTGTTCCCCCCAATTCTATGCTGCTGCCTCCAAAACCATCTCCTGCACAACCTGTGTTACTATCTCTGCCGCTGGGTGTGTTCTCTTGCATCTTCTCTGCAGTTGAAGGACCACCACTATCTGAGTGAACCCGCTTGTACTTGCATTCCCAGCCTGTTGTACTGCTTTCTCAACCCACTCATCATAGTGTTCTCACAAGGTGCGCTTGAGAGTGGACCTCATTCACTTACATTGCTGGCACCACTGTTCAAATTGTTGGGTATGAACTTATAGCCACATTGTGATTCTGATATAACACCACTGTGCGTGGAGCGGCGTTTGGGTGCAAGGCCTCTCAAATAACCCTTGCCAGTCTTCAGCTTCAGATCCTCCTTCTGCTGTATTGTTCTAGAAGCAGCCCTCAACTGAGGCAGCCCAAGCACATCCTCACATCGTAGCTGAGGCAGCCCAAGCACATCCTTACATCGTAGCTAAGGCAGCCCAAGCACATCCTCACATCGTAGCTGAGGCAACCCAAGCACATCCTCACATCGTAGCTGAGGCAACCCAAGCACATCCTCACATCGTAGCTGAGGCAGCCCAAGCACATCCTTACATCGTAGCTAAGGCAGCCCAAGCACATCCTCACATCGTAGCTGAGGCAACCCAAGCACATCCTCACATTGTAGCTGAGGCAGCCCAAGCGCATCCTCACATCGTAGCTGAGGCAGCCCAAGCACATCCTCACATCGTAGCTGAGGCTTGGATGCAGGACTGGCATTGCTGAGGCCTGTGATGGATCTGGATCTAAAAGCAGTGTGGTGACCCTCCATGGATTGCAGGAATGTGTGGATTTGGAACTTCTTCTTCTTGGATCCCGTGCTGAGTGAAGGCATACCTGGGTCATCACTTTGTACAGCATTGGCGCTAGATTGATCAGGAGTTGGGAAGATGCTGGTATTAGTAAGCTGCCTTATCTTGCTTCAAATGTTGGACAGAAGCCTTGCTAATCCTCCATCCTGCTGTGCCTTCTGTCCTGCATCGTCGGTCTCCTCTTCATCAGCGGCAACTGTCAGGATCAAGCCATGCTTGTGTAGAAGAGGCCTAGGGGACGGGAATTAGGTGCTTTGGTGAAACTCTGGTTGCTTGATCGTGCTGTTAGCAGTAGAGATTTGGAGATGTGAAGTCCTGTCTGGCGTAGCCTGTAAGGGGAACGGATACTTATAAGTAATGCAGAATGATTAATTCTCTTTGCAGAAAGCCTCTAACCAGAATAACCAGAACATCTTCATGGAGACAAATATTGACCTACCTCTATCATTTCAAACTTGAGATCAAGCGAATCTGGTCCATTTTCGCGTATGTTTTTGTACATCTCTGCAAGGTGGCATCTTATGTTGTGATAGTCTTTGAACAGTCTTAGCCTATCACACACTGTATTCTTTTAACAGCCTTAGCCTATCACACTCTGCATTCTCTTATCAGTCTTAGCCTAATACACACTGTATTCTTTGAACAGTCTTAGCCTCTCCTAATCTTTTACAGCCCATCCTATCTTTGTGCATTCTTCTGCAAGTTGCGTTTTATGGTCTGAAGGATGTCAGAGGTGCAGTACAGAAAGCTCTTTCTTATCTGTACAGCAATCATCAAAGGATTCACTCACCCAGGCCCAGAATCCACCATCACCACAAGTGAGCCCAGTGTAGTTATTTGGCAGTCCCATGACTGCAGCAAGACGTGTGTTACAGCTCCTCAACTGCTGTAGCCCAGCATCCAAAGGATCCATTGTTGAAGCTTCTCTCTCTTCATCACTTTGAGAAATTTGAGGAAAGGTTGCATGTGAGCACTTTTTATCATCCAGGGGAGGGAGGCTTGGGCGATGATCCACCTAAGCATTACATCATCTTGATGGTTTTTGTTGGCTACCCGTCCTCTCCCCCCTGAGGACTTGTGCTCTGATGGCAACTCTGGGGCCTGGCGTAGCCTAGGTGGCGTAGGAAGCATCAGGCCCCATGCCCCTGGTGACAAGTCAGGGCTACAAGGATACCTTTCCCGCCATGACTTCGTTTCTGTACTGTCCTCTACCTTGGTGACCGCCATGAAGTCATCCTTGCATGGTTGCATCAAGCTTACCCTTTAAGACAATTGGGGAAACAGTTGCTCCTTGTTGACAAGGAGCACGCTCAGTATCTGGTAATGCCAGAGTATGGCAGGCCCAGTATCTGGTTCCTGTGCAGTCACTCTTTGAAGGAGATTCAGATGTTGTATCTTCCATTGTTTTGAGGTAAGGCAAGGCCGCCTCTTCCTCATGTCTCTGGAATGAGCTAGAGAACATGTGCTTGGCAGCTGCTTCAGAATATCCTGAGGGTGTGATCTCAACCTTAGATTCAAAGGGCAGTATGGAAGATGACTTCTCTCCTTGCCAAAACAGAGCAGGCGAACCTGCAACGTCAGACTTCTGACCCGAGGCATAAGTAGAGTCACAGATTGGGAGAGAGGATCGACAGGTGGGGAGTGGCTGCGCTCCTGCCTGAAATATATTGTCTTGCTTGAGACATGCCCATGTTGCCAACCTGCGCTGGCTGACCTGTGACCTGATCACCCACAGCCTGCTCAGTGTTATTGAGCTCCATAATAAAATGCCAACCTAGAGCATCAGGGAGAGCACATATGTAAGATTGCATGAGGGAGGTCATGTATGTAATAGTTCATAAGGGAGGACACAGCTGTAAGAGTCATGATCTGAATAACAAATGGCAAGTCTCACAATTCAGGCTCAGGACCACATGGTTGAATCACAGCCGATGACCAGTACAGCCTTCTTTGAACATTAAGTTTCTGATGCAAGTCACAAGCTGTTGGAATCACTGAAGACCATTCTTAACTGACTCATTAACTGACTCAGTAACCGACTCTCATAAACTGACTCATCAACTGACTCTCATTAACTGACTCATAAACTGACTCACATGATTGACATCTGATTGGCCAATGGGCGCCTCGACAGCTGTGACTTTCACATTCTCAGACATAGGGTTTAGGGTCACTGTGCTGCGTAACAATTCTGCTACCTAACTGTAATGGTTGAGAACCCTGAAAGCAGATTTCAAAAACATGTTCCATCAAGGCGGTGTTGTAAATCCATAAACCTCATAAGAGGTATCAATATCAGGCCACCCTCCCGATTGTTCATTGAAATGGTGACTCAGGACTGTCTGCTCAGCACTGCATTAACTCAGCTACACATGATAGGTAAACAGCTGTTGCCATGTGTCACTCCTTTTCTTGAGCAGACGCGCAAACATAACCATTTGCCCGGTTGGCCACATGTGCCGTGTTCCAGCACGTTGAACAATCTCACTCACTCTTGCTTCCTACATGTCCATGAACATGCCTTTCAAAAGCCCTCCCAGAAGGGGACCCTACATAATGATGGGCTTGCATACATGTAGCCTTCAAACAGTGTGTTGACAAGAGACACTCTTTGAATATCCTAGTAGGCATCACATTAATGCAGCACAGCCTCTTTCCTAATGTGCAATATGTACCCATGTGCTCACACGACATAGCGCATATGTTTACATGTGTCTTTGTAACGTGCACTTAGATCAACCGAAACCTTCACAATGCATTAAATTATTCGCTTGCTTTCAGCTGCATGCAAACACCCTCTCTTGGATCCTCTATTAAAGTCCCTTCATCTCAGCTAGATGTGTCTACCCTCTCCTTTATCTCAGCTACATGTGTCTATCCTCTTCTTTCTCTCAGCTATATGCGTCTATCCTCTCCTTTATCTCAGCTACATTCGTCTATCCTCTCCTTTTTCTCAGCTACATGCGTCTATCCTCTCCTTTATCTCAGCTACATGCATGTATCCTCTCCTTCATCTCAGCTACATACATCCATCCTCACCTTCATCTCAACTAAATGCATGTATCCTCTCCTTCATCTCAGCTACATGCATCTATCCTCTCCTTTATCTCAGCTAAATGCACCCATCCTCTCCATGATACTGCATACAGGTTCCTTGTTGCAACTACTACATGCACCCACCCTCTCTTCCATCCTTCCATTTGCTGAGTTGTGTTTCCTCCATTGCCTCACTCCCAACAGGGCCACATCTATGACAGGTGCTGCCACACAACAGACTACTGCTACCACCACCACGCCCATAGTGCCCAAGCTACTGCCTCCACCTCCATTGCTGCTTGCACTACTGCTTGTTACACTGCTGCTACTGCTGCCGCCAATGGGATTGATGCCTTGAAGGCTGTTAGTGGTGACTCCAGTACTCGTAGATGAAGAAGCAGTGCTTGTGGAAGACTGTTGTACTGTGAAACCTCTATAGAGGCAGGTAAGCCAGCAGAGGAGAGGGCATTCATGAAGGACCCAGCATATGTAAAAACATGAGGGCCCAGAAGGTAACGCATTCTCCTCGTCCAGCAGGGCAACCTTCCTGCACATTATGTGTTCTATTGCAGCACAGCCTTAAGTTAAGGCTTTGATCTGGATGGATTCCTCCTCGTCTCCCTTAATGCCTGAATAAAGGTGTCAGCCATTTTTCTTTCTTCTTCACATCATCACCTCGAAACCCACAGTTGAGCACCAAAGATAATACCATGCAGCTCACCTGGGCCGCTTGTAGTAGCTGAGGCAGCTGATGCAGATGCCTGTGTAGCTGAAGAGAAAGTTGCCTGACTGACCACCTGGACTCCCAAGGCAGTTGCAGCTTGGAGGTATCGCCTCACAGTCTTGGAATGGAGCAGCATGGCAGTCTCTACATGGAGCAGTAAGTCCCATAGTGGATTGTTAGGGCGCAAGGCATGGCTTCATGCGATAAGCTTGAGGATGTCTCCTCATGCATTAATATATTAAACCTGCTGAGCTGAGAGCAGGATGAATGTCGCACTCAAATGACTGGAGCTAAAAGCCAATGACTCAAATGACTGGAGCTAAAAGCCAATAACTCAAATGACTGGAGCTAAAAGCCAATGACTCAAATGACTGGAGCTAAAAGCTAATGACTCAAATGACTGTAGCTAAAAGCCAATGACTCAAATGACTGTAGCTAAAAGCCAATGACAAAACTTACCTTCTTCGTTTTTAAGCATCCTTCGAGCCACACTTTGGTTCACACTTTGAATCACGTCAGATACCTCCAGGATTGTTACCTGCTGAGATGCCAACAAAAGATGGCATTTTCAATTGCAAGGACACATGATGCCCTGATCTTGTAAGGACACATAATGCCCTGATCTTGCAAGGACACATGATGCCCTGATCTTGTAAGGACACATGATGCCATGTGAATAAACCCTAAACCGTAAGCCTGGGAGTCTCTTACTCATCATAATCTAGCAGCATTTCATGAAGCCTCTTCAGGCTGAATATTGCATGCAGCTCGAGATGATACTTGATGCCTGCTGCTTCAGAGAAACCATTCTTCATGCTTCTTGAGAGAGCACATGGTTCATAAAGAGCAATTATTAAGAGATGTGCTTCCGACTGCACTACTCTCAGCTCATGTGTCATGTACATACCACAATGACCATTCCGCAATTAACTTAATCTCAAGTATGATGGTAGGGTCATCTATTCCAAGCCTTAGATTGGTACTCAATGAAATTTAAGGTTCTAATCACGTGCAAGGGCTACTTTCAAAAATGCCTGAGTTACCTGTTTCAATCCTACAAGGAAGCCTTCCAATGATGCAGTCTTGGAAACTAGGTGTGTCATCTTCACAGTCCTTCCAGGCAGACATATAAGTTTACCTGAGACACTCCCGATGCTTCTATTCCCAAAAAGGCAGCACCTCCTTGTCGATACAGCCCCTCTAATGAGGTGTTTGCAATGAATTGCTGGCGGGCTGTAAGGCCGGAGGGCACTGCAGTCAAGTCAATACTTGTGGCATTTGGAAAGAGGACAGTTGAGGGACTGGGGGGAAAGTACTGAGAGGGAGGTGCTGGTACCTCATATTGCAGGGGTGGTTCAAGCAGAGTTGAGTTAGCAATCCCTCCAGGGGAAGGAATAGGTGGTAAGGGCAGAGTCAGTGAGGTTTCAGTAGGAGAGGGTGGGCTGTAATCAAAGGTTGCGAGGGAAGGAGGGTATGAAGGCGGTGACTGGACAGCAGATGGTGAAGAGGAGGAGGGATGAGGAGGGATCCATGACACAGGAAAAGGTGTAGATGAGGGTTTAGAACCTTTGGTAGTTTGGTTCTAAGGTAGAATTTTGATAACCCCGCATGGTCCCCGCATGATCCCCCGCATGTTCCCCGCATGGTCCCTGCATGGTCCCTCGCATGGTCCCCAGCATGGTGCCCGCATGGTCCCTCGCATGGTCCCCCGCATGGTCCCTCGCATGGTCCCCCGCATGGTCCCTCGCATGGTCCCCCGCATGGTCCCTCGCATGGTCCCCAGCATGGTCCTCGCATTGCTATTCAAGTTGCTGTCCTCACAAGCGACAACACCCACACTCGCATCACAGCCAGTGCTGTACTGTAATGCTGACATCAGCAATGCATTGACTTTGACAGGTGACGAAATGTGACCACACCAGGTGGCTTGGGCGCTGTTGGAGAATCCAGTTGAAGGAACAGTAATTTGCAACGCAGTCAGAAATGTATTTCCAGAGTTTCCTTGAACATCATTTGAGACCCAAGTCGCATTCTGTGCCAGCTGTCAAGTACTGAGAGTACTTCTGCAGGAATAGTTTGCAGCAGAACTGTTTGGGAGAATCCTCGCTACACCTGCCCCTCCAATGTACTGAAGTGTAGTTAGGTCGTCATGGATTCCACATGTGTCTGCAACACTGAAGTTGACAGTTGACCAAATGACGTACTGATCTGTGCCCAAGCTGAGCCATGAATTCTGAATGAGGAGGGAGATGACCATCTGATATCCTGCGAGGCCTCCTTGATTCCACTGCTGCGGTCCAATGCATACGTTCGTCTCAACGAACTGTGTGGGGGGTGGAGGAGGGAACGGGGGTATCGTGGATGTGTCTGCCCCAGAAATGCAGCTTGCTGCAATCAGGACTATATGATTATTTGTGAAGTGAAAAGTAGCTAGCATCGAAGCTGCGAGGTATGTAAGCGTCAGAGGAAGGTATTGTTCTTGCTTTCGGCTCATCATATCCTGTTTGTGCACAGATAGCGATAAATTTTGGTGAGAAAGAAGACTGAATGCACTTTGAGGGCTGTCAAGAAGATATACAACCTTCCTGGGCAAGGTAAAGTGCAAGACGTCAATATGAAAATACTGCCAGTTTTATCTAAAATCTACCTTGAATATAGATTTCTGTTGAAAGATTCGAGTTTGACTCTCTAAATATGCATCAGCTGTAAATCAAATATGACGGTTAGGTGTGGTTGGGGCAAGAAATAGAGCTTCTTAGTCGATGAAAGACGTTTATAAATTCACCAGTCTCACTTCAAAATCTGTGATTGAAGACAACTTGAAATGTCAGCTAAAAATCATAACAGGTCCCTTCTCACAAGTCTTCCTCGATATTTACAGGATATTGTTATACAGTTATTGATGAAAGACCATTTAACTTTCCTTGTTGCTTGTTTGCAATGCGGACCCTTAGGGTGTATATACACTCCACATTTTTACACATTTTAGTGCGCGGTATTAGAAGATTTATATTAATACATGCAGATACTTCCATCGTGGAAATATGTTATTCTGCCAGATGATTAGCCAAACAAGCAATTATGTTCTAAGGCACCGAGTCTTGTCTTCGATGTATTTGTGTGCAGTTTTTTAGTTTTTAGAAATGTTCGTTGAAAAGAATGAGGTGTGGTAGTGATTGTATTGCAGCATTCTTTGTGTGCGAACAGATTTCGTAAGACGCTTCTTTGGTTTATTCAGGCTTCGCCTTTGCTGGATACCGAGGGAGTTGTCCTAGGAATATACTATCATTTGTGGTTAAAGGATCATCATGGAAACAGCTGTGATGTGAACCTGCCACACACAGTGAGTGCACATATGTCTTGAGATACTGCAATGTCTTGATCGTAAGCCATTTGATTCATGCCACAGGTTATTTTCCACAACAGCAAGCCCCAGTCATGGTATTTTACATCTCTGAAACAGAACAAGGTGACCTCACAGGAAGCAGGCACTTGAGTTTGTTTTCGAATCAATTCCTTCAGCATTCTGCGTAATTTAAGCAATTCCATGGCAATAAATCTTGCATAAACTTTGAATTCTATGCAGCTCATGAAGAAGAGACAGTCTCAGCTGCAGAGTCATTCTATGTCAGAAGCCTTTACATCGGGACAGGTCTGTGGGACTCCTTTTTTGCTTAGAATTGAAGCTGTCACGCAGGAGCAGTGCCCAGTATGGGCATTCACATTCTCCTTGTGTTTTTTGTTCAGAAACTTTCCTATCTTTAAAGGAGAAGTAAACACACATTCTTTGTTATGGATCTATGTAGTAAAACTATTCACAAAATACAGCTTGTGCATAAGAAGCTGAATGTAACATATTACAAATTTTCTACCTGCAGCACCTACACAGGATAGTCATCATTGCTTTAATCAGGTCACCACCTTCTACAGGCATCATCTCCTGCTCATGTCATGTCATGTCAAAGACTGCCAACATACTATGTTCAGTTCCTAAATTCTGTGATTTCCCACTTGTTGCCATGGTGAACAATGACAATCTTGAATATTGAATATACTCTCCATCCGTAAAAACAGCAGCAGGAGGTGTCTGCTTGGTTTTCTGGAGTAATGACGCGCCTAGAAAGTACAGCTCAGAACAGAGAGCGACGGATTGGTTCTTTGAACAAGGATGGCGATGGAGAGGAAGGAGACAATGAAGACTTAGCCTTAGAGTACCTGAGTCCTGAGAGAGCCAAGGTGCAGATGCAGCAATCGCTTTCCTTGTTGGATACATGACTTGGGACTTGCACCATACTGTGTATTCTATTTTTCTTTATGTTGGTGTCAGAGAGATATTTTCATTCCATTACGTTTATTGTTTTGTTAAGGATTTGTTGCACAGAATTCATAAAGCTTTGTTTCTTGAAATGCTTATCATGTACAGAGTGTCCTTGAACAAGGCCCTAGTGGCCTGGCCAGAAAGGAGGAGGTACATGATGGAGTGTTGCAGCGATTTGTGGAGCCTAGGGAGGAGAGGGACTCCCTCATTCGCGTAGTTTGGTCTCCTAATGCAGCTTTCTTTGAGAAGAGAACCAACAGGTGCAATTGTGAATGTGTAATTTCCTGTTAACAGTGATGAATTTTGCCAGAACCTGAAGAAATCTTGGCATACTGTGCATTCCTCAGGACCACGACGTGCATGATGACAATGACATGTACTGCTGCTAGTGCCTGAGAACAATGAGGACTGTTGTGAGTGCCTGAGTACAGCAATCTTTACTATTGTCAGCCATGAATAAATTTGATGCATTGGGGTTGGTTGGTTGGTTGGTTGGAGGGTCATGAATAAATTTGATGAGTTGGGGGTGGTTGAGGGCCATGAAATCTTCAAACGATACTGCTGCCTCTTACAGTTATGCCTTCCTGTGCAGAAGCCGCCTAGCAGCTTCAGAGCATCTGCCCCAGGTGCCTTTCCAGGAGCGCATCGCCACATATCTGGGAAGCATCATGTCCCATGACAACCTCACAATCACTGATGGAGTACTGAAAACACGTTTGGAGCAGCAGTGTAAAGCAATAGCTTTACATTTGAGGGATGTGTCGAAGGGTTCGACACAGGTAGCTCGTATGGAGCTTTACTTCAAGATTGATGTAAACAACAGGTGATGAGTCTTAAGGGTATTCCTACTGCACACACTCTCCATCTAGCATGAAGGAGGTTATTCCTCATCTTGAAGGGCTTGTTTCATTGACATAAGCTTGAGCAAATGATTGAACGCAACATATGTATCTTGAGATAATCTTGAGATAATGGGTAGGCCTTCAAAGCTGCGTTCTTTCATAACGTCCGCAGGATATGGTTCTTATACTGTTACTCAATGAGACTGAGCAAGATACTTCCCTTAAGAGCCCTGTTTGGAGACAATGCAGAGGAGGGAGGTCTGTACGAGATCAAGGTGTGAATCTTGAGCAAAAGGTGTGAATCATGATCAAGGTCGTGTGAATCATGAGCACACCAAAGATTTGGATTTATGTGGTTTGCCTTGTGCCAAATTGAGGCCCAAGTTGCAGTTGCTGTAGTTGCAGAGTCTTCAGTCATACATACCTTGAACTCAATGATCTAAGCATGTAGGCGGATCTTCACTACCTTGACCTCAATGATCTAAGCATCTAGGCGGATCTTCACTACCTTGACCTCAATGATCTAAGCGTCTAGACGGATCCTCACTCCCTCTGAGCAAGCTCCTCATGGAATAACCTGATCCTGGTGAGCTCCACAAATTGACAGGGCTAAATGCTGTTTGTGGCTCATCTTTTGATCCCAGGATCTGTTCCAGTCAGAGCAAGTGCACGTTGCTGAATTGCAACAACAGGCAACTGATGACCTGGAGGGCGATTACGAGTTTCTCTGTTGCATGACCGGGAAAATGTTTCCTATTGCTCAAAGGATCAAGGTAAGAAGGAGCATTCTGGCCTGTCTTATTTTACCACCTGAGGTGATAGGCAGATGATTCTGCCAGCAGGCTTTTCCATCGCACTGAAGTCTATCAATGTTTACTCTACTAAAGGTGTTTCAAATGCCCCTGGTATCGATTATAAATTATAATCCATTCTCTTATGCTCGTACAGGTTACATATAAGCAATTGATACAACATTGGTTTACGACATCAGCTCAACTGGCAGAAGAGAATGAGCGATTGAATAGTATGGACACCATCCCCCCTGCAATAAAGAGATCAAACCCTAGCTTGTCGAGAGACTTCTATCTTCAGCAAAGGTCTCAGGTGACAGCACAGCACCATGTACCATGTACCATGTAACTTTGACATCATGTGTAGGCTTTATTCAGATGAGTAGCCTACAATGTTTTGGCATTGAGATGGCAAACATGAGAAATTATACATCAATGTTACGTAAGTTTTCGTAACTTATGTTACCTTTGATTATAATTTGCCCATGCAAAAAGATAATACATTATCATCATGGTTGGCATTATTTTAAGCACTGGGAAGGCGACGGAGATGGCAATTTCAAACCACATGATAATCTTCTTCTTCTTACTGCTGTCAAAACATGAACCCTTGGCCCTACACCCTAAATCTTTGTACTGCAGCTTCTCTCCCTCACAAAACTGTTATACTCTGCAGCCTATGTTCCTCCAGAACTCAGCGTTTGTGTGTCCAGAGGCTGCCAGGCTCCTCAGCAGGGAAACTCTGAAGGAGCTCACCAGATCGTACAGTGAGAACTATGTGAAAAAGGGTTAGAGGATTATACATGAATGTTCTGTCAGAGTCATGCTGCCCCATATGAACCAACATCAAGATATGTCTGTACATTTCTTCCTATCATTTCCAGGTTGAGTGATGAACTTTAGACACTGCAAATTAAAAGCATAATCTTGCACTCATGCTCACCCCCCTGTTTGTGGTCTCAGCAGGTGCTGCACATCGGCCGTACTCAGCAGGGATGTCCACACATGTGACCGACAGGCATTTGAGAAAAGAAGTAGGGTCCAGCTTTCGACCTATCAGCGCCCATACTGGATTCATACCACCTCCAAGGCACCCTAGTGCAACCTTGACGCATCCTACCTTACTAAACGCGCCAACCCCCCTGCTTCCACAGCATCCTACTGGTGCCATCCCCCGACAGCATCAACAACAAATAAGATCTAGACAAAGAGCTATGAGCGCTTCTGTGCCTTCTCAGCGGGGTGGCATCCTCATTCCATCAGCGCTGATGCCAAAGGTCAGAAAGTAATCATGTCAATAATTACACCTGAAACTGCACTGCAAGTAGGATCCCCTGCTGATAACTCTGGACAGTAGGGGTCACTGGGGCTCATTACCTTCCTAGGTGCAGACTGTTGACGTTGCTCTGTGCTCACGTAGTGACATATAATGGAATCTTCATGACAGCAATGAGTTGTTGAAATGGATCAACATATGTATCTCTGTTCATGCAGAGCGTCACACAACCACTTGGACTCATGGACAGAGTTGGTCTCCAATCCATATCAGAGGGACAAGTCATTGAATCAGCGAAGCGTTCACTTTGCAGTGCTAGCATGAGCAAAGCCTCTGCCACAAATAAGGTCCCATCGCTTTCAATCTGGTCAAAGTCAGCTCGGACAGGTGGCCATCAGCTTTCAATCTGGTCAAAGTCAGCTCGGACAGGTGGCCATCAGCTTCAAGACCTTGAACAATCGACTGATGCGCCGCCTGCGTCATCATCTCCTTATGCTAGGCCTGCTCTCCTATCTTTGGAGGTGCAGCGGCCTTCCTTGACCACAAATGAGGCCGAGACGCTAAGGGAGCTGTCGGAGGCTTATTCCCAAGCTGAGAACTTAACACAGGAACTCCTTCTGAAAGCAAACTCCTTTCTACGTTCAGGGACAACAGGTTTGATCCCCCCTTCTGGTGTAGGCGCTCTAAGAAGTAGCTCTGCGCATGTACGGCGTTCTGGAGGAAACAATGGACAGGTGAAGAGTAGCTTTGCCATACCCTCGTGGCAGAAGACCAGTCCAATATTCAATAAGTCAATACAGCCTGTGGGCTGGTTAGTCAACTCCGCATTCATCGATGAGGAAGAAGAGGAGATAGAGGAAGGCGCTGCGGTGGAGCACTTGAGGCCAAAGACTAGCGTTGGTATCAATTCCTGCGCAACTGTCCTAACTGCCACACTTGGGGCAATCGGCCAAACTGAGGTAGAGCGCAAGCGTTCTGATGCCACCGCTTTGCTTGTAGGGAGCAGCGCAACATGGGACTCCACTCAAAGAGTTTATCAGAAGCCTGAAATGAAATTATGGAGCCCAGAGTGCAGTGAAATTATGCAGAATGTGCAAAATGATTTCCTAACAGATGCTGAGGCTGAGCTCTTGGCTGAAGTGTTACATGGAGTGTAGAAGGCTGTCAGCAGGAATAGAAACATCAATGATTGTCGAAAAGGTTAAGTGAATAAGGAAAACATTCACTGCGTATTTCTTAAGGTTAACATGTATTTTTTGCAGATATTTCGCCACATGGGAAAATGCGTGTAATATTGACTTGTTACTTCCTGCATTATGTCAAACATATCAAACAGGGTCTGTTTCAATGAAACTTTACCAATGCAATGCTTGGATCCTTTCTATTCTATGCTGCTACCTATCTAGGTAGTTCTTTGACGAGAGTAGTTGCCTCCTCTCTGTAGTTCTCAATGCCATCAAGTGGTATGGAATTGAATAAGTGAATCCTTTTATTCCTCTTTGCATTTTTTAGAATTCAGGCTTACATCAACAGCTCAACCGCCACAGACGCCGTCAGTTAATATACGGGACTGCAGTTATGTTCCCTCGCAACCTTGTCCGTAGTCAGATGTCCAGACGCGATGCTCATCCTATGAAAATATGAAGTAATTGTGCTAGGACCTAATTAGACTAATAGAAGGCCAACGAACTTAATGTCTTTAACTCTTGAGCGATTTAGACATAATCCTATATATTGCTGAATGGTTCAAAATCATGATGTAAGAATCTTATGTCCATCTAGATTTGTTCTTCGGTGATTCCAACATGTTTACAACATTTATTCAGGGAGGAGTGTTAAAAGAATGCAGTGGTATTGTTGTAAATATTTATCAATATTTATGGTCGAAGAATCGACAGGGCGAGAGCTGTGCCATAAACTTACCTCATACGGTGTGTACCCTCTGAAAGTTCCCCTAACTTTGCCCCTTCTACAAGCTCCGCCTTTGCTTGCTTTACTTTCAAGATGAATTTTTAGTATGTTAAGACCATGTCACTGCAGGTTGTCTACAAAGATAGTAGGCCTCAGTCCTGGTATTTCTCTTCCTTAAAGACAAAGAAGGTGCGCCCTAGCAAATTGACCTCTGGCCTTCCCTCAGCTTGTGCTGTATATTGATTTAAATTTTTGATTGCTCTGACTGGCGGTAAGAAAAGTTTTTCATGCACTGTCAAAAATACAAAGGATACTTAGGACAGGTCCATGTGCTGCTCTTTATCTTCATCTCTTACTATTAAGATATGGTCAGTCCTTTACTATCATGCTTAAGCAGGTGCTAAGGAAGCACAATTCAAAGCTCCTTGGTCCTACTTTGATTGAGGCCTTCACAAGCTCTAAAGTAAGCCACTTTCATACTGCAGCACAGCTGATCCAACTTCCACAAACACTTATTTATTGTAACCAGTTCCACAATTGGTGATTAAATGTTAATTTCTCGAATTCAGAAAGATTCAAGTCTTTCAATTGTCTTATGTGCGTTCTGCTCAATTAACTATTGATCGCCAACACCCTTGCCCATGCATCAGGAGAGAAAAGCTGACCTTTGTGCTTGGTGCTCTGGCTCAAAAGCTGTCCTGGACAACAACTCCAAGAAGAAAGCCGTGCGCAGGGTTCCCATTTCTATTTATGAGGAATACGATAGCGACGATGACTTGGAGGAGGTGCAAATGGAGCCTCTGTCTCACAGACACGCCAGTGTAAGGATACTATCTTCTAAGGAGCATAGATATAGTAACAGCTGTCATTCAAAGCACCGCCCTGGACACAAACTACCCTTTACAATTTTAGTGGCAATATTTGTATGGTTGTGTGATACACAGATGCTTCTTGACCCTGGACCCTACCGTCGCACAAGGGAAGAGCTCCGTGAGGGTGTGGTTCAGCAGTTTGTGACACCGAGGGACCCTCGGGATTTCATCCTGAGAGCAATCTGGTCGCCAGCTGCTGTAATATATGAGAAGCTGACTAACAAGTGAGACCTGAAGAGTACTCCAGGTGGAATGATCTTGACATCATGAATCATGTATCCCATTACGTAAGATGAATCATGTATCCTACTACCTAAGATGAATCATGTAAGCATGAATTATGGATGCATTCTTATGCAGGTGCTTCTCTCTTACAACAGGTTTGAAGGTTTATCTGGCATATCTAAGAGCTAGCTTTGAAAAACACCTGTATTTTTTCACTGCCTGCAGGCACCGCCTGGTTGATCTAGAGTACATGGCCTCCACAACTCCTGTACCTGAGCGCATGGCCTCCACAACTCCTGTACCTGAGCGCATGGCCTCTTTTTCCGCAAGCATGTTGCATCATGATCACATGCTTATCCCTCATGGTGCACTGCGGAGCCGTCTTGAGGAGCAATGTGAAGCAGTGATATCACACTTGAGGGACATGCCTGATGAGTCTATACAGGTGGCAAGGATGGATCTGTTTTTCAAGATTGATGTTGAAAACAGGCAAGTTCGGTTTCGAACTCTTTTGTAAATGTACTGATGTAGGCCCTTTTCTTAAGGTTTGTTGGACTCACCTCTGTGTCCTTAAAATTAGAATGAAAGTAGATGCTGGAATTTGTTGCCCCCCTCCTAATTAATGACAATGCATTTCACTGAAGCCAAAATGATCACTGGCTGTGTTTGGTGCAGGATCTGGTTTTTGTACTGTGATTCTTTGCAGCTCCAGAAACTACCATCCTTGAAGCCCCCTCATCGCTTGGATCAACAGGTACAAGGTTGCTAATCTCCCATCTGTCACAACAACCAATGCCTCAAGCTTTAAACATGATTGCTTCCACAGCCCTATCTTCTGATTGCATTTGCCCCCCAAAGACATCAAATTTGACATCAGCTTGCAGCCTGTATCTGTATTGCCTTAATGTTCTGTAATTCATTCTAGCCTCGCTTTCCTCATGCTTTGCTCACGCACTGCTGCAATAGACTGTTTCAAGAGATCTGAGAGGCCAGATCGAGCCAGATGACTTTGACTTTCTCTGTGTTGCTTCTGGAAAACTGTGTCATCACTCTTTGAAGGTTGAGGTGAGGCAATTTAATCGTTCACTTGTATATTGACAGACAATTCGAGAGTATGATGAGGTCTTTTTCTTCTTGGGTACAGATAAGAAACAGAAGAGGTGCATTCTGTATTTTTAGGTCTCATACAAGAGACTTATAGAGCACTGGATTGCTAAAAGCTCAGATCTAATCCTGGAGGATGACAGGTTACAAGCTTTAGACGCCGTCCCACCAGCCCTAAGACGAGCCAACCCGAACATGACACGTGAATTTTATGTCCGTCATAGGTCTCAGGTAATTGGGTTATTCTGGTTGTGATGGCACTGCTGATAAGGATATATAATGCAAACTTTAAAAGATGCATGCAAGGAATTCTTACTGGTGCCTACTGACTTTCTGACTCTATACTGAGCATTTATCGTTGCATGTTAGTAAATTGCTTCAAGCACTATCTCAAGTTATGTAAGTAGCTTTCGGTTGGAGAGTGATTGACATGACAACCCACATAACTCTCCTTCTCCAATCTACTGCAGCCTTTCTTCTTGTATAGCACGGCCTCTGTATGTCAAGAAGCTGTCAAGAATATGGACAAGTATCCCCCAGTAAATTTAACAAACATTCTGGGTATGCTCTTCTCCTTATCATCATCTCATGCCCCCAGAGTTTTTATTTTCTGTTGTTTACAATCAGTAAGCCTGTATTCAATGTGCCTCTGGTCTCTACGCCTGCGAGCATGGCCCTAAAGTATTGATCGCTTTCTTGCATCTTGTTCTGTCCCCTTCAGGTTTGGATTGGGAGGTAGAGCATAAGACCTCCATCCCATCTTCACCAGAGGGTGCAACACGCAGCTACCGTGCAGTACTTGTGTTGCATCATCGCAAGCCAGCTCCTCTGAACCCTAGGAGGCTAAGCATGCCTATGTCCTCCTCCAACTGGGGATCAGCAGACTTTGCAGAGCGAAGGGGGTCCCTCAGCATGAGTGAGATGTTCCTCTCTGTTGGACCATCGTCCTGGAAGGCTGGAGTTCTGATTGCCTCAACCATCACTGAGGAGGGACCAACCACCGTGAACAGAACATCCCTCTCCAGCGGAGGTGGATCAGTCCCTGGGTCCATCCAGATATCTGGCAAACGAAGTTGTGGCTCTATGTTATCTTCTCAGTCTGTTGGTATGTACCAGAGAGATAGCTATGTCAGCTCAGCAGCTTTCTCAGAGTTACGTAAACATTCTGGGACCCTTGTGGTGAAAGAAAGCAAGGCTCACAAGAGATTACTTGATGCACAGATGCATGCCAGACTCTTGCCTCAAGAACAATTTTTTGTTCACAAGTCATATGACCCTTCTGTCACGCCATGTGCGCCTATGAGCACGCTTATGCACGCAGCTGACATGGGGATGCTGCGGCGCCCCTTCACGCGGGCTTGAGGTGCTTCCTATGTTATCAGAGGTTATATCAGCAATAGCGCGCTTGTTTCTGATATGTGCTGGGGGAGGGTTGAGTGCATGGCTCTTCTGCTCTGTCTCCATATTAGATTTTCACTATATGGGATGATCAGTCTTGGTCTATCTTGGATTTCCCATTTTGTTTACAATATTTTGCCTTTATGAATTATTCCTGCAGCAGTTTAGCATTGATTACTGAACTGAGTATGTAAAATTGGTACTTTGTTGCTTCATACATACCTGTTGAAATTTGTACATTGATGTCGCCAACTTGTGCCTAAATTCTCTAATTGCCTATCTTTGGATACACTTAAAGGATTGTGAACACTAAACATAACTAATATCCTGTCCTACTTTTTTATACCTGATAAGATTTCTTATCACAGGCCTTTTTGGATCGCTGAAGCCACAGTTTTTTGTACTCAAATGTTATATTTACATAACTTATTTAGATTATAAATGAAGTATCTGACAAACTACTTCGTTTTTTCGCGAACTCATCCTTGTATAAAAAAGGTACGGCAGGTCTGTGCAAACAATTTGCCCAAACAGCTCCTTATAGTTTCACTGAAGAATCTACTGTATTCATCATTGAAATATCTCGAGTCAGTACTCATAAACTATAAGGTCATCTGAAAAGCTTATATACCTATGAAAGACCAGAGTATTTGAGAAAATTATGGGGAACGATGAGGTCTTTAAAAAAATTCTCTAACAAAATTCGCTGCATTTATGCTCACTCTGGGTTCGTGTTACAGGCTGGACCGCTGCGAGATTGTGAAGAAACTGTCCTTGGAATTTATAAATTCCTTTGGATGAAGGACAGCAATGGTCTAAGCTGTAGCGTTAACATCCCTCACACGGTCTGTTTTGATGGTCTGAACAACTAAGTACCTAATTTATTTCTGTGAATTACCAATCTTATAAAGCTTTCATTGCATCTCTTATTAGGTTGTTTTTCAGAAGAGCAAACCATCTGAATGGTACTTCACATCACTGAAGGAGGACAAAGTGAGAACACGCCTGAAATTGACATGTCCTTACTTAACAAAGGATACACTGCTGGAATTATTATGATTTTCTCTTTTGGAATGCTCCATAAGCACTTGCCTACGTTATGCTTTTTCTGCAGTTATTGCGCAAGCGCAATTCCAATGTTTTGGGGCCAGTCATGGTGGAAGCTTTCACTGCAGGACAGGTAAAAGTCCTATCACTTGTATCATAAACAAGTAACGAATTAGAATCATAAACAATTGAAGGGTGTCCTTCGTGTAAATATCAAATTGCAATTATTCTTGCATGTAAAAGTATTGGAGGCAATCCATCAGGTGCATTTCTCATCATCAGCATCTTATTGCGTCTAGTGTGTTTTATATTGTCTTGAAAATCTTTCATCGAAGCTACATTCTGTTTATGAAACTCCTTTTGGTGCAACCGTATATTGTTGCACCATCAGGGGCTCATGCCTGAAGTGTGTGGTTGGTGTTCTGGATCTCGGGTGGCATTGGAGGTTACTTCTAAGAAGAAACCTGTTGTTCGCAAGCAACCTGCACGGCTAGATGCTGAGGAGGACAGTGATAATGATACAGAGGAACTCAGCATGGAGCCTTTGACATACAAAAGAGCAAGTGTGAGTCATGCTGCTTTGAGCTATATTCAGAGCATGTTGCCGTACTACAACCATTTAGCTTATCAAGGCATCAAGCAGAGGTGCTGTACTTGTACATGCTATCTCTATCATTGCACTGCGGTGTCTATCTTTGGATCCTGAATGTGCATTCAGATGAGCTCAATGCTGTTAAGAATATATAGAAGAATATTGTCTTGCATATCCTTAAGTCTTGACTGATCATCTACTAGGGTCTCATGATCTCCTTATTGTCGTGTAATGCATACATCATTTTGAGCAGATGTTACTTGACCCTGGCCCCTATCGGCTGGCCAAAGAAGAACTTAGGGAAGGAGTGGTCCAAAAGTTCATTCCACCCAGAGAGGCTCATGACTTTATCCTAAGGGCGATCTGGTCTCCCTCTGCAACAATATTCGAGAGGCGCACTAACAAGTAAGGTTGCATCCTTTTTTGGAAGACCCTATCCTTCATTTTTCTACAGAACTCAGACTCAATACATAAATAAGCTGTGCAAAATTTTGAACCTCAGAGTCCCTGAGTGTTTGCTTCCTTATGCGATGAGGTACATTGCTGTGTCAAAGCCGGCTTTTCAGAAACAGAGGAATGTCTTGTGATTCTTATTTGTATTAAATTTGCAGGCATCTCCTTGTCAATCTTGACCATATCCCAGCCACAGCGCCTATGCCTGATCGCATTGCCTCCTTCTCAGCAAGCATGCACTTGCATGATCACATGCCTATCCCTCACGGTGCACTGCGGAGCCGGCTTGAAGAGCAATGTGACGTTGTTATGTCACATTTGAGAGATGTTACTAAAGGGTCTTTCCGATGTGCACGCATGGACCTCTTTTTCAAGATTGACGTTGAAAACAGGTATGTCAAGGTCGCTGTACATGCTACAGTATATTGATATGATGAAGGTGCTGTAACCTTGAGAACAGGTTTGCATGCAGGCATTATGATGCTAACTTCAGATTCCAAGAGTCTTGCTTTGGTCTCTTATGAGTCATTAACTTTAACTCCCCGTAAAAATCATTATGCTAGCTCAAAAGTTCTGCTTTCGTTGATTCAGGATTTGGCTTTTGTGCTGCAACTCTTTAAAGCTTCAGAAAATGCCTCCAGTTTTATCTTTGCTGTCGAGGACATGGATAGAGGTATGCAATTAGTGCGAAATGCATTCAAAACAATACATCACATTGTGATGCATTTAACTTGAGTCAGTGCAATTGTCACAACCCAGCACTTGCTTTGTGATGAGAAGCAAGTTGCATAGTAGCCTAGTCTTCCTCGTCATTGAATTGAAGTGGATGTTGACTGATACCACAGCATTAACAAGTTATGCAATCTTGGACTTATGCAGATGATTTAGGAGAGAGGAATTCTGATGCTGATTATGCTTAATTTAATGTTGCATATTCTGAACCATTTTGTGATTCAGGAGACATTGTTGCCAGCTGAAGCAAGCTTTGATGATTCTCAGATTGGAAGCTCAGAGGAATTTCTGTGTGTCATGACAGGGAAGATATTCCCAAAGTCCCAGAGAATCCAGGTGCTGTATCTATTAACTTGATAGATGCAGTATCTAATAATTTGATACATCCCAGTGATAGATGCTGTATCTAATAACTTGATACATCCCAGTGATAGATGCGGTATCTAATAATTTGATACATCTCAGTGATAGATGCGGTATCTAATAATTTGATACATCCCAGTGATAGATGCTGTGTCTAATAACTTGATACATCCCAGTGATAGATGCTGTGTCTAATAACTTGATACATCCCAGTGATAGATGTGGTATCTAATAATTTGATACATCCCAGTGATAGATGCTGTATCTAATAACTTGATACATCCCAGTGATAGATGCGGTATCTAATAATTTGATACATCCCAGTGATAGATGCGGTATCT